>JAVQJL010015604.1:0-14321 GCA_036024295.1 Nannoperca obscura
GTGTGTGTGTGTGTGTGTGTGTGTGTGTGTGTGTGTGTGTGTGTGTGTGTGTGTGTGTGTGTGTGTGTGTGTGTGTGTGTGTGTGTGTGTGTGTGTGTGTGTGTGTTTCTTCCACTCAAGTACATCTGCATGTTGGGTAGTGCTCATAGAGTGGAGACACACATCATTTGTGAGTGCAATTCCACACTTTAATTCCATGGATTTGAAGCTAAAATAAGTTACAGTATGTGGGTAACTAAAGCCCCAGACAAGTATGCCAGCAGGCATTCAGAAGAGCTCACACATTAAGATGTACTTTGGATATTGTATCCTGCACCTTTTACGGGGGCACATACAGTACTCCTAATTCACTTGCATTTAAAGGCCCTGGTAATTATCCTCCCTGTGGTAGGGCTCAGGAGAAGAAAATTAATAGAACAAGGAGCATCTCATCCTTTTGTCTTTCTTACTTTTTAATTCCCCCACGCTCACTGCTGAATCAGAATCTGAACCAGATTTATTGCCAAGTAGGTTTACACATACAAGGAATTTGTTTTGGTGCGTGGGTGCCAACAAAAAGTCGAAGAGTCACAAAAAAACAAAAAACAAGCCACTAAACCTACAGAGGGGTTGAAATTAAAAGCCGTACAAAGAAGATTGGATTTGTATCTTTCTTCATCTCTGTCGCCCTGCAATTGTAAATTTCTGGATTGTGACAGAATCTTTTTTAATATTCTTTAATTTTTTCATCTCTTCTAGCTCTTTCTGTGTATATTGCAGACCAAATACATCATGTAAACATCCTTCTAAATCTCTCTCAAAATGAAGCTATGAGCTATTTGAAGCATTCAGAATGCAAAGCATTACATCCTTAAGTTCTATTTGAACAGTATAATGTAGCTGTGATGGAGGTGCGTTTGTTTAATGACTGACATGACATTGAACTTGTAAATCAACATCTGCGCTCAACATTTTCATCTCTCTCTCTCTCTCTCTCTCTCTCTCTCTCTCACCAGGCTGAGCCAGAGGGCTTCTCCCACTTCCACCTCTACGTGTGCGCGGCTTTCCTGGTGAGGTGGAGGAAAGAAATTCTAGAGGAGAGGGACTTTCAGGTAATGCGTCCACATACATTAAGATGCACTGCATGTTTTCATACCCAGCTGGTGACACTGATGGTGATATACTGTACTTTATATCAATGTAAATTAAGCTCAGATTGTCCCATTTGTGCGTGGAAAAGCAACATCTAAACAGTCCACCAGACTGTTGTTGCGGAGCTGTTCATGGCCTACATCCCTCTCCATTACCTCCCTGGTCATTAACTGTGAGGTCCAAAAGTCATTGTGGGTGCATTAGTAGATGACAGTAGACAGCTGCCAGAAGGTGACTTTGGTTGCCAGCTCACTGGGGGGATCTGGCTTCTTAACAGTAGCAACACAGTCTAATATCATCACATACAAACATCCTCACTGCTCTTTGACTGCTTTTTTGAACAACTCTTTTGTGCACAGTTTCTCAGTTTTCTATTCTAGGCCTTTCTTTCTGTTGTTTCACATTTCCTCATCTTCCTCTGTTCTTTTTACATATTTCTGAACTTTCTCAGGCATTGTTTCACTTTGCGTTCTTTCCTCTGCTGTTTCAAGTATTTTCACTTCTCCCTTCTTTTTATTACTCACTAATAGAACAGAATTGAAGAAAATAGAGGAAAGGGATGTTGTTCACAACTGATCTTTAAGCTAACCTCAACTCATTACAGACCACATTGGGTAAATGTGTGTCCAGCTGGTGATGATCAAACAAACAGTTACTCTAAAGTGCCCCTTTGTTTTGCACTTTCCTTATGCCTGTGCACCATGTGGTCATCTGTATTATCTTAATTACCTCACATACTTGAACATTTATAGACACACACACACACACACACACACACACACAAACAAATGCAAGCACACAATTCTCCCAACTCCATATAGTTTAACTCACTGGCTGACTTGCATTGCAGACTACCAAGTGCTGCACCAAGGGCAAAGTATCCATCCTCATGAGGATGAGAGGAAAAGAGGCGGTGTAGAGGGAGGAGAGGATCAGGGTGGCAATGAGAGGGTAGGAGGAGGTGTTGGAGAAGAAAGCACAGATTCAACTTTAGAGAAACTGAGGGGGGAAAAAAGAAAGGTCTGTTTTTATACTAAGTGAACATTTATGCTGCGGCATGTTCTTGTTTAATGTTATACCCCTATGCCGTTATTCCAAAGACACAATTTTATTCTGAGCAGTGTTACACATGATTAATTAAAGCTGACCATGCATAAAGCTGCAGTTTGCCCACGCTCGAGGCTTTAAGGATACAGCTACCTTTCAAAATCGACACAACAAACAGTAAGACTTTTATATCACTGGTTTCCAAATTTAAAAAAAGCAAAACGACCTTCCAGAGCTTGAGTCTGCAAGCAGTTCAGGAGGTTTAAGACTGGATCTGTAAACCCCTCACATTACCAGAAAATCTGGGCCGAACATCGGTACCAAACAAGGTCCCAGACCAGATTTCTCCTCCTATTGTTGGCAGGGGTGAATCAAGGATAAATTGTCCCAAAACATCCCGGCTTTAACACCTCAGACGTCCTGCACGTCTGAGTTTTACTGTACTGCTCCTTTCAGGTGGTCACATTGAAGCAAAGAGGGATAAAACCATGATGGAAGTGACAAAGCAATAAATCAGAAGAAGTTTTCAAAAGCAATCGCAGTCAAAGGGTTACAGTTCCAAAGAACCTGTGCTTTAGATGGAGGCCAGCTGATTAAAGCTCGCCGTACTGAGTGAGACACTGGGGGCTGTTGGGAGTATGAAGATGAGACATCACCTGATTCATCTGTTCTTTTTTTCATACCTTTCTTACCCTCACTCCCCTTTCCCCTTTTCTCTCGCTCAAGTTCAAGCTCAAATAAGATTGCTACTTTATGTTTGATTCCATTTCAGATTGAATTTAAGATGGTTATAGGTTTTTTTAATGGATTTTGGCAGCGTTTTGAGCTATGCACACAGAAAAACTTGCTAACCTTTACGTAGTTACATTGTGTCCACTCTTGCGTTAAAATTGTATAAAAAAAAGAGAGAGAGAACAAAAATCCATGCATTTATGGAAATATTCATCATTTGAAGACTAGGGCTGGCATTCTGAGAGCAGGTTCTGTGGAGAAGTCAGCAATGGCAAACTTGAAAATCATAATGAATTCAGGAAGCTTCTAAACACCGTCAACTTTAAGGACAGCTAGGTCAGCTGAATTGTTTGCATGATCACAATGTGTGCACCCACAAGTACAAGAGAGGCTTTTGACTAAAGATTGAATTATTGTGGGGGGAGCGCACCTATAATCTCTGCAGTTATGATTTCCTCCTCTCTACTTGTTAGCTATACTAGCAGCATCATGACTTTAGGGACAGAAATGTCAATTGGCAAGTCCATCACTTTGTTCCAGACTCAAATATTGCAACAACAGCAAGAGTCCTACTGACTTTGGTGATGCCCTGACTTTATTTTTAAAGTACAGCCTCACAGAGCCGCTAGCATAGCTGTACATTTTTTTGTCTTGTTTTAAAGTTGGACAAAGTTCAAACGATTGAAAACCAAGTCCGCAGTGGCTCTGTCAACAACATGTATACACACCCCAAAGTCAGACCAAACTTTTCTCCAGTAGTAGTTTAGGACTCCAGACTATTCTATTACACAGAAGGAAAAGATACTCCTCAAGAAACTTAAGAAAACTCCCACTATGGTAATCCAAATGCTAAGTAGATGAATAGTGTCCTCAACTGAGAACTAGTTCTTTATTTTAGAGATGGCTTAATTACCACATTGTAGTTTCCCTGTTTTCTGATCTACCCCTGTTTTAATTTTCTATTGATGCTGGTAATGCAAATTCAACACCTCATCTGTGTTTACCTGTTGTTGTGATAAATTGAGGATAATGGACATTCCTAATAGCATCAGTTCCATCCTTACAACAACAGTCTATACACTTTGTTTGTCTTGTCTCTCCGGAGTTTGGGCTCTTCCATGTCCCCACAAAAACCCTTTCACTCAAAGATACACGCACACAAGCACATACATACTCATAAACAGATGCAGCCAAATGTCATCCTGGCATTTTCCCTGCCCAGTATACAGCAAATGAGCTCTCATCGCCTATTTGTTTATGTCTTCACGGGAAGTCTGTTGTCTGTTGTCTGTACTTAGTAAAACACAGATGTCCTGTGTGTGCGTGTCTTGTCTGGCACAGTTTGTCTGTGTCACAAGCTGGATTCATATATATTCATATATATTCAGTTTAAAAATGTCAAATTACAGTAGAAATTTGTAAATGTTAGCATGAATTTGAATTGACAAAAAACAAACCTGTCTTCAGTTTTTAACAATAAATGTGAACATTCTTGCACATTTTGATTTTGGAGAGAAAAATCATCGTCATGATTTTCACAAATTGATCAAGCAAATAGTATACAATTTACTAAGTACGTTTTTGACACAGATTAGTGTCAGCAAGGAGAGAGAAAAAGTAAAGATTTCTTCTCTTCTCAGCTTTAGCGTTTAATTCCAAAAGATTTCTGCCTCTGATCTACTGAGCCTTCTCAGCCTCGAAGTTCAAATGTGGGCCTGCCAGGTTCTTAAGGGCCTGTTGAACAGCTCTTATCTCCACATGCTTTACCCAGCAACCCTCACAGCATCCCTTTCCTCTCATGTCTGCCTTTCTTTCTCTTTCTGTCTTTCTCTGCGTCTCTGTCGCTGTTTCTCTCTCTGTTACTAATTCCCAGCTGCTCTGTTTTTGCCACTCTTTATTTCTCTGCTGCTCAGTTTCATCTTTTGTTTTTTGTTTTGTTTCCTTCTATCTCTTTCATTTTGTTCGTCCATCGTGTATCTTTGTCACTTATTCTTTTCTTTCCCTTTCTCCCTCTCTAACCCACACTTGGAACTTGACTCTTCACACTTTTCTTCATTCATCTCTTACAAATATTCATGGTCAAAATGTTAACTTGTCCAATGCGACGGTTTTGGACCAGACACCTGCTTAATTCCCATCAGCCTCAGCTGTACTTTGTGTTTAGTGCTTATTAGCAAATGTTTGCATGCTAACGTGCTAAATTAACATAATACCCGCTTAACATCAATATGTTGTCCTTGTGAGCAAGTTAGTTTATATTCAGCTCGAAGCACCACTAAAGAGTCTTCAGTCAAGTAAAAAAACAAACCATACAACACACGTATTAGAACACAGGTAAAAAAAATGGTGTTTAGAAATCAGTCTTGTCTTTTTTTCTAGCCTATAACATGCATGCACACAAACACGCTTCCAGCAATATAATAACGGTTTCCAACCCCTTCTCATCAATCTACTCATTATTACACTGAATTGCCACTCCAATTCCCCAGGCCTGGAGGCTAACCAAACTTGCAGCAGCTAGTTAGCACAATACAACATTAAAATCTTGCTTTTTGGTGTTATAGCTGTAAATGATTGCTTCGATTGATTTTTGCTTTGCCAAGTTGGGAACCTGTGTGCTCCCAAAATACATACATTTCTTATATTCTGGTTTGAAATCATAATACTTTGTCATAGATTTCACCACTTCTCAAAGCTGTGGAGATTGTGTTAGATTGAAAAGTGACACGTTCAAACTCACAAATGCGAATGTGAGAGCTGGAAAACAAATTGTTCTTTTGAGGTCATTTTATTTAATAGGCATAACCCTCTAAATCTACTCAGTCGCTGCAGTGTAGTCACTCACTGTAGAAAAGTGTGAGTTAATTGTCTTACTGTAAAATGTAGAACGCGAGGCGCAGCAGTGTATGACAAACTGCCGGCGAGTTACATGCTTGAGGTCCTGAGAGGGAACACGAATGATTGATTCACTTTAATAGTTGTAATTAAAAAATGAATGCAGAAAGTAATTTAAAAAGGATAATTCATGCTTTGTTATCAAATGTAGTAAGGAGAGTAACTGTGAATCTCCTCTTCTGGTTGTAGCATTTGATTGGTTAAGCTGCTACATGAAAAGCAGGAGGAGGATGGCACTCCCTAAGCACTCTGCCTTCCACCGTTCCACCTCAGCTAGCACACTACTGCTAACTGCAGGCCTGGACTGCATGGATAAGTCAGCGCGCGCACCAACAAACACACACACGCACACACTTCATGCATTTTCTCTGTCACTCAAAACCATACGCTCTTAGACATGACACCATAAACATGCACATAAACAATTCTCTCTCACTCCGGACCGTATTCACACATTCATATTCACCTGTCATACACATTTACTTCGGACACACATACAGTACACGCGGTAATGGGCAAGCGGGGAGATATTATACAGGTTTGTGCGTTTTTTAGGAGGGCCAGCACAGTCAGTGCCATTATCCATTAGTCTGTGCTACCTGCAGACACCAAGAGGGCCACTGCAGAACTGCCTCTAAATGACTATGAAAACCCTCTGCACTCTGGTTTCCAACTCTGAATATGTGGAGCTGTGCCGTGGCCGGGAATTTGAGAATGGACCAGTCTGCATTTGAAAAACTGCTCAAAGTTCAGATGCAGCAAATAATATTTAAAAATTAAGTAATAACCACAATCCAGCAGCCCGAAATCCGGGTAGTTCTTGTTCCGGCACAAATGTCAACTTGTTATGTATGCCAGAAAGAAATGAACCAATGCTGCTTTTTGCAATTTAGACTTTTTACAATTTGTTTCTAAAGATAACCTTAAAGCACTATTCCAGGTGGCGCTGTGGTGGTGTTAAATCAACATTCATTTCACTCATAGTGTCACAATTGCAATATTACCTGGTTCTTGAGACGGGATCTTTCTCTGCCTGTGTAAACTCCCATTTGCTTTTAAATCAGTTCAAATAGGGCCTGTATGTTTTTCACAAATTATTCAGCACACATTATACAACTTCAGCTCATTTGCTTTGAAGTTGGCAGTGATGCAGAAGAAATGCTCCATTGCAATTTTTTTGGACATTCAGTACCGAGATCCAGTTTTGAGAGGGCTCATACATACTATGTACACACATTATAATCTCTACATGCATAATGCAGGGTTCGTACAAAATCTTTATACTTTGGAAAATGCTTAATTTTAACCGTTACGTTTTCAAGGTTAGAAAAACGCTTGAATTCTAACATACTCATACTCATTCATGCTTGATTTTCAACATAATCTAAAAGGAATGTTTTTTTTTATTGTGTTTACTCGTCATTCATACTCGTCCTCTGTTGATCCCTTACTCTGGATATTAGGAAGCATTAAATAATCATGATCAAATCATCAGTTAATATGAACAGCGGGTAAAATACACAGTGACAATATATTCTGATTGCTGTGGGTGTAAATTCATTCTGTAGTTTTTCATGATGGCATTTATAGTAACAATCTCAGCTAAAATGCTATATGAACCTTGACTATGTCTATGCATCAAAGCACCTTTACACACAAAGTACACCCTCTTGGTAATTTGAATAAAAAGTCCATTGTCCAACTGCATAACATATATTTTAGGTTCACCGCACATCTCATGCTTCATGCTGCTGCTCTATGTTCATGACTATATTATCTGTGATTTATATTTTTATGACAAAGGTCACACATCGGTGTCCATCCAAAGAAGAGAGTTTTTTGGCAGCGTGGATTTCATGTCCATCGGTGGAACCTTTTGATCTCAGCCAACTAATGGTTTCCCTGAGATTTCATTTGTAAGCGTCGCTGAATGTCCTCAGTCGCGAGGATCCCCATCGTGAGCGTTAATGTGAGGCCAAGCGTTTATGTGAACACAAAGCCATTAGTTCTGTGTAAATGGAATCTGACTGTCACCACAGTTTTCCCGAAGTCGTGCAGGAGAGCGTAGTGCTGTACTGAGGAATGAAAGTGAGAGGTGGAAGAGTAAAGAGGGAGACAAAGGTTTGTTTTCACTTTAATTAATGGTGTGTGAAAAACTGTGGACCTTTGTAAATGTCAGCGTCTGTCCTCAGATCAGTTATGTGTGGAGAATGCCTTGGGTTAGTCTGCCTTGGCAATAAAGGAAGGGAGGGCACTCCAGAGGAACCAGAGTGTTCAGGAAATGTCAGCACTATTTCAATCACTGGGAGTGGGAGCACAACTTTGTTTAAGATTATATTTTATATAACCACCAAATTCTGACTTATAAAGTTTTCATTCCCATTTTTTGACAGATGATAGATGATAGTTTACCAGTTAGTCGTTTTTGTTTGTGTTACTGTTTTTATATACATTTCTTTCTTTTCTTCACTATGTATGTTTTATTTGAAACCTCAGGAAAAATACGCAGCTGCATACTTTGTGTGTGTTCATGGGAGATAAAAAGTGTTAGTAACTGCAGCATCTGCACGTATAATAGACTACAGCTGAAATGACAGTGATTAGAGAATAAAACAAAACTTCCAATACATATATACAGAGAGGCAAAATACGAGTGAATTGCACCGCTGTGTTTTGTCCTTTGTCCAAGGAAAACATTGCATGCAATTAAGTTATTTTCAAAATGTCAGCAGAAAAATATGTGGTACGCAACAAATGGCATCCTTTTGATTATGTGTCAGAGTTGGAACTCGACCAATCTGCCTATAGATACATCTTTCTCTGGGAGGCTGTAGCTGTAGATCACTGCCATCTTTCTTTACTACACCAATACAAACTTTTCCCCCAATTTAGAACACTGATTTGACCAGTTTGTGTCTCTGCTATAGCCTGATATTTGTCCTATTTTTCTGCAACTGTTTTGTATATTGACAAAACAGAAAGACATCCATATTTCTCTCAAGTTAGTGTGTTAATTTATCCCAACCAGTGTCCCACTAAAGCCATTATTTTTGCTTGGTGACACATTCCACAAAGTGTCTTTTAAAAGTTTATTTTGGGAAAAACAAAATGCATTCAGTCTAGTTACCAGAACAAAGTGTGTCCCTGTCAGGGCGCCAGGACAAATGCTTGGAAATTAGAGCTCGCACTATCTAATCGGGACATCTGGTCACTCTAAATGTTTCACTCTGCCAACACAAATGCTGCAGATTATGGTAATCAAAGTAGTCCATAGGGCCCTCTACTGGGGAAAACAAATTCACCTTTCTTTGTATTTACTGCATTCTACATGCAAAGTGGCATTTCGGTCGTTTTACTATGTGATATGATGAAAAGACAATCATTTCATAGAATCTAGCCACCAATTCTTTGGTCAGTGCTTTGGTTCAGTCTTCAGCTCTGTGCCAAAAAAAAACATTATAAGCTTCACAAATAAGTATACATAGCTCTCTTTTCATTTTTTACAGTGCACGTATGTGTACGAGCAATAGCAAGTCCCCATTAAGATCACCACCTTGCAATTTCCAGTGAAGAGCCAGTTCCCTCCTCTGATTAATACCATATATTCCACCCATTTATCACGACAAGACCTCCTTGTTTTCTCCCCCATAACTTTCTTTCCAAACTTGGCTTAGTATCGAGCAGACCCTCTCAGGGCTTGCAGCTTCTCTGATGGATGGCTCTGTAGTCAATAGTGTAGAAAGCGAGACAAGCCCACCCCCCGGTAAACAACGTTTAATAATCACCCCGTTGATTGAGTGATGCGCCCAATGTGGCGTATGCATCTATTTGTGCCAAAACAATAGTAGAAGAGGGGGAAAAATGAGAGGAAAGCAGAGGACTTAATATGGCGGAAGTAATTATGTAGCCCTCCACCCCATCCTGCCTTTTATTTGGTGGCATCCGTCTTTCCTTGCTCTCCTTCCACCTACATGTGCTCCATCACTGACAAGCTAAAGTTCACTTTAAAGCTAACGTGCATGGGCTAGTACGCTGAAGTACTGTGGGGCACGGTTTGGATGACAAAAGCTGCTTGGAAAGTTGGTGATGCGTCACGGAACAGCATTGAGTAGACAAAGTAAGTAAGTGTGTGTGATAAAATAAGTGCGCAAAGGCAGTTGTATATTAGCTGTACGTCTGAGTGGTGTTGTTGCTCTGTTGATCAAGTTTGCCATTATAAGGAGTCTCCTGAAGGCATTTATCAGCTCAAAACAATAGTGACTGGGATGATGAGCCTGCCGTCTGAGTGTCATTACAGACGGTGTCATTATCCACAATAGAGAGGAGAACAGAGATACGGAGAGTCACCGTTTTATGGCTTTTTTGCCCTAAGATAACAGAATTTAACAGGGTTGCTCTGTCAGCCCATAATCCAACTGCACACCTCTGCCCCCCACCCCCACTGCACATTTCAACTCAGTTAAGACACAAAATGCCAAATAAACAGCAATATCGACCCACTTGTATGGAATAAACAGACCGAGGAAGAGGAGAAGGAAACACAGCTATTTAAGAAAAACTGAAGAAAGGAGATTTGTAGAACGGGCTAGGTCATGAACTGAGACACACATTTGAATTTTAAATTTAAACGCATATATATGAAGTCAAAGTGAGAACTGGAGCTTTTCTTCTCCTGGGTTTTTTCAGTGAACTCTTGATTATGGTGGCATTAACTTTGCTGAACTTAGCATGTGGGTGACGGCTGGACTTAAACTGTGGAGGCACTATTATTTCTTTTGTAGTATTTAGTAAGTGAGAGGGCATAGTTGTATGGTAAAGTGCCCGTTGAACTGTTCATATTACCAGTGTTGCAGAGCAGTAGTAAACATTGTGTTCAACAAACATAGATAAACGGCGGGAATGCATCGTAGTGGATTGGCTCATAAATAAGAAGTTCTGCATGTTTGAAACAGTGTGAAAACAACGCTGTTTGCCAGATCTTGGGCGGTAATGGCTGAAGCAGAAGGGGCATCAGTTAAATATCGACTGCTCCTGAACTTTGAAGATGTATGTGCTGAAAAGTGAAACTACTCAAGCAGAAGTGAAATATCACTGTAAATGCTTCAATACACAGAGGAGGCTCAGACAACTGTTTTAGTACTTAGATTGCTTCTGGCTGCATTTTTCAAGAGGTTATGAACTTGTCATCGGGCGTGCATTGACTGGTACAGAATGGGTGCGAGGCTACAGCCTGCTGACTGTGAGCGTGAACTGTTGAGAGCAAAGAACTCCAAGTTCTTTTTCTCATAGAGAAATATCTATTTACTCTTTTACTTTTTATAGTTTGAATTAGAACCATTAAAATACATCTTTCAATGAGGTGTCAGTGGGGGTTGGAGTATCCAAAAGATAACCTCAACACTAACACCCACGCTTGTGGTTCCATGCGTACTGAAAGCTTTCAACCAATCTGTCATCCATTCTCCCGGGCTTTAATCTTATTCACACTCCCACAGTATATAAATTACCAAAGGTTGCTCCCACATCCCACATGTCTCCTTATCCCTGTCCTCGTATAAAGGACATTGCAGGACTTCATGAATTAGATTGGTTTACACAACCCTGGACTGTTGTTCATCTACTGCACATTAAGCATGTTCGAAATATGTTTGTCAAATGAGAAACATATTTATTTATTTACTTCCAGTACTTTCCAGAGCTGCGTGAAATTTCCAGGCAACAAAAGTATGTAATTGGGTCTAACTCAGTTTTGTTTGACTCTAGGATTAAAACAGTTGCAGGCCACAGTTCAACATTATGATAAATACTCTAGAATCAGCTTTCTTGCAGAGTTACATGAGAAAGTCAAATGTAGGCTAAATACATAGCTACGGCTAGCAGCTTGAGTATTCTCCAGCCTCAAAAAATCCAAGATGCTGTTCTCTTTTCTGCCACCAGGAGTAACAAAGGCTCGAGACTACATATTTATGCAATGAGGAGTTCAGCTTTGTACACTGTTCGTAATCATATTCTGTTACTGTAAGCACAAGGTTGCTGAGCTGCTTGGGGTATCTAAAACGCTCGTTTTGCATCTATTTCAACATTTTGCAGGTGAACCAAATCTCTATACTGCTGCTGTTGCTTGAAAAATGTATTTGAACTTTATTCTTTTGTTCATGCCGAGGTTGAAGATGTATGATGATGAAGGCTGTATAAAACCTTCAAACCTCTAAACCTCATTATCATTTGAAATATCATTCAGTCATTCACAGCACACCTGATTTTAAACAGTTGGGAATTAAACATGTCTGCCTACTTTGTGGAGGCTGAGCATTGCACCACTGTAGAACCTAGCAATACATTTGTACTCTATGAGGAGTAAGTGTGGGTACTACACTCGCTGTATAGCACTGTATAGAGCAGTACAAATACGAGATATGGCACAGTCTCTCTCTTCTTAATGGGCTGAAGATAGCTTAAACCACCCCGCATGCTACAAAAGAGAAAACCTCCCTAGAGGCAGCTGTTCACATTTCCAAGGCAAAAAAAAAGGCGAGGTGTGAATATGTGTCTCTGTCTCTCTATCAGCTTAAAACTGAACGTGACACGCCTGCACAGCACCGTTCCCTTGAATGGTGCATTTGTGCAATGGGATACATTTTTACTGCATGAATAATTAGGGTCCTGCTGTTTCAATTGTAGTATAGTAATGTAATGTAAAAGTCAAAAAAGGTATGTATCAACGTGGGTTTTTGAATATTTAGAAATAGACCCATATAATCACTTAAATGTAAAAACTTTAGGGTCACAATCTCTGTCCAGGTGCTGAACCAAATCATCCATGACCTCTCAGTTGCAAAGTGTCTCTTAATTTAAAGAGAGACAGGACTTTGCCTCCAGACACAGGGGTTTGCATGCAGACTCCCGTCTGCGGTTTCCTTTCGACAACAAAAGCACTTTGCTTAAGGTCAGGGGAAGATCGTGGTTTCGGTTAAATGTGTGTCTCAAGTCACTGCAGACTTTTTCTGTGTTAAAGTAAGTCCAGGATCTTCCCCTAACTCTAACCAAACAATGCTAGTGTCTAAACATAACCATAAAACAAGTTTAAGCATGTGGGAGTTTGTATTGCGAGATCAGAATTTTTGACAGAAAACAAATGAAAAATGTTCTTAGTAAACATTTAACTGTGCAGTATCAACATTTTTTCATTATGTTGGTCCTGTAACACAATTCAGTTGGCATTTTGTTTCCTTCAAAACGTATTTGCAAATGCAAATGAGTTGTATATAAAGTTGGAGAGGGAATAGTGCTGTGCATGCGTGCCAGGTTCAGCACCTTGGACAGAGTACTATTCCACAGTTAACTGTTGATTTATCATGAAAGTAATGGTTTGATCTGCAGCACCAAACCAAACCACCAGTTATCGGTGAACATAGCTGATGACACGGCACAGCTGCTGTCATTAACCTGTATTTATGATGATTCAGACGACATCAGGATGATAAAATAAGGATTAAATCACAAAGGGAAACTTGATTGCTGCTGTGACAATATGAAAGGTATAAGCTCTGGATAAAAAGGGAAGGAATTCTGAACCCGAGACTTTCCCTACAGGCAGGTGTAAAGTTTCTCTCTTTCGTATGAATGAACCATCTTGTTTAACATTCTGTGGTTGAAATGTTTTCCTGGAGCAAAAAGGATATATTTTACAGTAATAAACACATTTTACAGTACCTAACTGGGAACTGGAGGCTGCTGTACATGTATTGTAGCCTGCATTGGTTGGTGATGAAATGAGCATATAACCATACCAAAGTTTGAGCACAGGGAATTTTCCGTGCTTTCTACCAACGTGCAGCTGTCTTTTGCCCATTACAGTGTAATAATAAGATACTACTGGACAGTGTGGCTGTTGTAAAGCAGCATGTTGTGGAACTGTTTGACCAAATATAGGTTTTGGTTACACTGAACAGCACGGCATGCATCGCGGCTTAGATCCTGAACAATCTCAATGCAGCGTCACATGACTAAGCCAAATCCTAAGCCCTATAGCCTACAGCCACAGCGGGTTACCTGTGTGAAGCTGTGGGTAAGCTGAGCGGCCCCTACTGACACACACACAGTTGTGCCATTCTTGCAGCAGTGTGGGGCCTCTCTTAATTGCTACTGCTATTAATTAATACAATGAGTTTTTTTACCAGCTAAACCTTTTCACAAGACAACTTGGCTGTGCCATTCTGTTAGCTCTTACATCCGCATGCTGCAGTGCCGAACTCCTACATTAGCACCCACTGTTTGCCAGAGTGCCCATTTTGTGTAATTATATGAACTACAGCAAGCTAATGGCCCTGACAGAGCAGTGCCTGGGCCCATTACACCTCAGGGTGCTGCAAAACACCATTACCACCACCAGCAACCTGGAGTGTTTGCTCACATAGGTGGCGGCCTGTGTGTGTGTGTGTGTGTGTGTGTGTGTGTGTGTGTGTGTGTGTGTGTGTGTGTGTGTGTGTGTGTGTGTGTGTGTGTGTGTGTGTGTG
>JAVQJL010015622.1:0-53013 GCA_036024295.1 Nannoperca obscura
AGCAGACGCTTTTATCGACTTCCAAATAAGAGCTTTACATAAAGTGCATAGAACCATGGTGGAAAACAACAAGATGTCTCATCAAACTTGTAAGAGATGAATCACAAGTGCTGTAAGTAGGTACATCGCTGCCAATGGCAGAATCTTAAGAGCATTAAATCTAAGAACAGATGTTTTTTGTACATTATCAAATGCAATACATTCAAACTAAAATACAATTCCACTATAATATGCTTTCAGGTAGTTTATGTAGTCAACTCAAGCTGCATTGCTATACACACATGACATACCTCAATCCCTGCAACCATCGACCAAACACACCCTCCCAATCTTACTGCAGAATTTCCCAGTCAATGCCACTGCTGCCCTGCATCAGCATTGCTGCTTGTTCTTTCAGCCCCTGTCAAAAATGTTTTTTTCCCATTTATTCTTTGGTCACAAAATGTAACCATAGATATCATTAAATATCAGCAACTGGCAACTTCAGTCCAAATACATCAGCTTTGCTATCACAAACCAACAACTGTCAAACCCTGATTAACAGACTGCTTATTTTCTCTCAACTTTCCACTGCTGTGACGCGCAGCACCGTCAAACGTATGAGTCCCAACTGAAACCTCATTGTGCTGCGTTCACAAGCCCTGGGACAGGCTGCAGAAAGCACCCAGTTCATTCCAAAACAGCCACACAGAGTCATTTACAACCAATAAACCTGAAGGTCACTGTGTCAAAGCGTTTGCAGTGGCTGACCTGAGGTCGGCAGCCTGGTTAAATTTCCAACTCAGCTTAAAAAACACAATCATCTATATTTGTATATTTACTGTAAATGCACTGGTTGAAATGCATGACAACTTTGTTTGAGATGTCTTTGTGTGTACTACAACTGTGTGTGTGTGTGTGTGTGTGTGTGTGTGGGGGGGGGGGTGCTAGCATTCCTAGAGTTTCACAGATCTGGGACATACAGTAGAGCAGGACTAATATTTGCCCTGCTGTCTAATATCTGTGTGAATATCTGAGAGTGAATGTTGGCCCAGTTTGGGAGGAAACACAAAATACCACCAAGTCCACGCTGGCATAATCACACACTGTTAGTATTTTATTATCAGTCTGTGATGTTCAGTCCACTCCCAGAACCTCTTTGCAACGACATTTGGTTATTCTTGTACTTCTCATTTGTGACTTTTCTTGTTTATTCTCAAACTCTTTCCTGACTTTTCCGCAATTATTTCAGAATTTTAAGGGTTTTTCCAAACGTGGTTGATCTTATTTTCAACGTTTTTGGATTATTTCCACATTTCTATTTCCCCCAAACGACTTCCTTACTTTTTGAATAAATTAACCTCTTCATGGAAACTTTGAATTCAGTTGGCATCTGACTTACCATAATATCACACTGTCAGCAGCATATGAAAATATCGTTTTTGCTAACGACCTGTGATGCAGTGATGTAGATATGTACTCCATGGTGTGATAGTACGGTGTGACATCACAACTGGGTGTGGTTACAAGTGCACGCTCCGAGCCACGCCCATCAGCGATGGTGAAACTTAAATGGTGAATCTTAATCAGCAGTGAAACACTGCTTCACAACCTGGTATTAAAGTGTAGCTCCACCCTCAGATTCAACTAGATTCATGTCTCCCAGCTAAATTTGAAAAAATGCAGCGAGTGAGGGAACGACGACTAGAGGGGGCGTGGCCTCATGGCTGCATAGTGTGTGGATCAGGGGACACGGGGGGGAGACTAACTGACACTGAGTACTTTCTATATGTATCTCTGGGCTGATTTAAAACAGTAGATGGCATGTTGAGCAATTTTAAACCCATGAAATGCTAAATTTGTATACATTTGGTAAGAAATGTCAATATTAAACTAATTTAGTTTACAGCTCAGCTTAAGCAACATGTTTAAGTGTGCATCTTTAAGGTACTCTTTACTACTTGTAAAACATGCCAAAATGCTTTGGTGTGTATTTCCTCTTGAGAGTTAGTGATAATGGGTAGATACAGAGGATATCTATAAAATGTGTCACAGTCAAGGTGGGCCTCCCTGGTTATGGATAAAGACAGCCATAACCAGCCTGCTATCAAACTGTACTTGCGCTCTCACAATGTATTAACACATTGAACGCCAGCAAAAACCTCTCCCCATTTCTCTGACCAAGCCAACCAAAACCTCAACTCCTCATTGCTCACTATTCAATCATTGAGAAGATCCTCGGCTCTCTTTAAATGCACCATTTAAACTGTGGCCACTTCATAACACGCACTAGCATTCGTGAGCGAGCCACACCAGGCCAGGCCCTCTCTCCACACTGTGCCCATTCAGTCGGTGAGGTGGCTGCTTCTCCCCTGTTCGGCCGCCGCGGTATGTCCTTCTCCCAGCTGAGGTGGGGGGGGGGCAATAAGGCCTTGGTCTGTTCCAGCAATGGACAGAGGCAGGGACTTGGGGGGTGTGACCCTGCCAAGGTAAACACAAGGCAGGCATCCACCACCTCCCACCTCTACTCACTCTCCTTCAACTCTCCAGAGTCCCTCAACAGAAGAACAGAGTTGACATTGATACGAATACGCACACAGAAACACAGAGTTACACTCATAGATCACCAAGGGGATGTGTGGGAGCGCACGTCCGATGCCTCTGGCAAAGAAAACACATGAGAGTGTGTGTACATATGTCGGTTTTGACACATACTGTAAGGCTAGTGTCTGAGAACACACAGACTCTTGTACAGTGAAATGGGTGGAGTGGAAAAAATCATATTCACAGGTGCTCATCGGTGCATTAGGACGTGTCTACATACTCATAGACTACTCAGATCAAAGGCATGCTTGAGCAGCATGTGCACATTAGTTAAATTAGCCTATATGAACATACCACACAAGCACACACACACACACATTGTATGGGTGAAATTTCATGTCTGTAACAAGACTTAATGTTAGTTCAGTAACTTAGAGATTATCCTAAATATAAAAAGTGTGAAGAAATTTGCTTTAACTGAACCCTTTGTCCATTGTTTTTTCATTTCTGACATCTGAAAATTACAATTCACAACATGCACTTACACAGCCTGATGTTACCATAGTAACAGGATGTGACTCTTGACAGTAGTTTACTATTGCAATAAGTGACATTATTTTTCCAATAATCAAACACAGATGCTCCAGAGTTTGAATTCAAAAGGAAGGTAAAATGTTCCCCTCATTAAAGTCTTTCAAAGGCTCAAAGTCTGGCACCAGTTTGGTGATTATGTTTTTCTGCTTTTCTAAATCATGTGGAAAAGAAACAACTTCATTATATAATCCCACAATGAATACTGACATACTAACGCTATAAATTCAGACTCTGATTTGATACATTTTTTTATTTATTTGATAATTCAGTAATGTGATGCAATTTAAAATTTCAATTTCATTTCTCCATCCAAGGAAACCGTTGTAATGGGAGTTTACTCTATATCTATAATAATCTGTATCATGTTGAGTTGATTTCTGTCTCTTGATCGTTCTCGCTATGAAACTGTCCTTCTGTCTGTCCTCGCTAACAGACACCCCTCTAGTGCCTATCTGACTGGTGAATTCAAGGCTCACCCTTGAATTCTGTTATGGAATCCCTTATCTGACTGCTGACTTGTTTGGGCTTTGCTACCCTCACATGCCTGCTCCCAATAAAGACACTTGAGTGCACATCAACAGGTCCCTTCGGCAGAAAGCTTAATAAATACTCAAAAGACTTTGGTGATTCAGAGACTCTTGTTTGCAGATATTCACCACACCATCCGGAGTGCAATCCGACCATACAAATATGATTGATTTCCATATTCCACATTACATTTGAACAATTTCCTGCTCTTATAACTGTTAGCCACATTATTCATTTGAAATCACAGCACAAAGTTGTAAAGTGCACTAAAATTACACCAAGTCGAGCATCAACAATCAGTTAGCTGTAAAGAGAAGCTGACTCCATTATCACCTCACTGAAGTCAACTCAGCAAACTCAGCAAACTCAGAAAACACAACAGACTTCCAGCAACTTCCACGACATAATGAGCCCAAAGTTAACACTAAGGATGTAATCACATTGTATTGGTTACAATTAACTTCCCAGAGGTCAAAACTGCTTGATATTAAAAAAGAAACTTGTTGAAACAGTTACCTTTGCTTTGACATCTGAGTACAGTATCTCAACCAAATACTTGCACCCCAAGCAGAGGATGAAGAAGTGTCAAAGTATCCCCTAAAACCCCTTCACAATATTCCTTATTAGGGACTCCAGTGGTGAGTTGTAAACGTACCATTGATGCTCCAAAGCTCCCAGTGCCAGCGACTCCAGGGGCCTCTCGCTCCTGCCGGTGTAGGAGAGCAGAAAGAAGCTTTATTCAAACATTACCACACATTTAGATGTTGGAAAGAGGGAGGGAGAGCGAGAGCAAGAGGGAGGGAGAGAGAGAGATGTGGTCCTTTCCTGCCAGTTGGTGAGGTCATACAAACAGCATGAAATATCAAAGCTGAAGCCCAGAATCAGACAAAACCTTTTAAAAATAGCTGAAGAGAGAAGACCTGCTGCTCCTGGACAGTGTCAGATTACCTCAGTCTTTCCGCAGTTATTATTCTAAGGTGATTTGAATGAAGGTTGATGCTGCCATTCACACAAACACAGCATATAAACAATTAAAGTTGTATAGGTAGGATTTTAATATAGTCGAATGCAAACTAATTCGATCTTCACTTTCCCTGCACGGGATCATAAAAATGATATTTTATCTAATGTTATCTCATGCTTTAGCCCATGCTGAATACAAGGACTGCATGAAATGAATCATTTGCAGTATATTGTCAACTGTCTTTCATTGTCTTACACAAATTCTCGTTGTGTCATTACTGTGTGTGATCAATAAGTTGTAATAGGGAGGTGTCCTGATAAACGTAAGAGTTATAGAACTCAGCCCCACACCAGTGAGAGTTAACTGAACTGTTGCTATGGTTACTTACAATTTATATTCCTTGTACCCTGAATTATAATGACCCTTTATGCATTATGTTTACATGGTTTTTTAGCATTAAGGGAGCAGCGAGCCAATCAGAAATAATTTCCCCTGGCTACGATTGTTCTGCTGGTGCAAAATAGTTCATCTGTCTGCACCGATGTCACCAAAACAAAGAATAGTACATTCACTTTGTGCTGGGCAAGTTTACTGGGTTTGATTGATTGGTTTTGGGTAGTTTCTTATCTGGCTTTGCCACGATGAAAATAATATATATATATATATATATATATATATATATATAGCAAGATAGATAACATTGTAAAGATTAACAGAGGTGTTTTCCACCTATAATGTTTTATTAAACCATGTTAACATATATATAACGTTAACGTTAATATATATATATATATATATATATATTTATATATTATGGGCTTTACAGTTCTGTGTAAAAGTAATTTAATGACTCAAAAAACAACAACTGCAAATCTGTCTAATAATGTTGAGAATGTGAAATATGTGTTGACTGTTTATACTCAAACATCTCAAGAAGTGTATGTTATTATGTGAGTACGTGTGTTTGCATAGTAACTGATTAAAAGGCCAAAATCGTGAGGAATGTTTGTGCGTGCACCCGTTTCAGTTTGCATGTATACTGCCGCATGTGTCTGCCGCTAGTGTCTGGGTGCATTCAGTTTAAAGTTAAACATGCTAATGTTGGCCTGAGGTTGAGGAGAGGTGTGTCCCCAGTTCGTCTCCCATCGAACTCTATTCAGAGGTGTAAATGCCGGCTGTGTGCTCCCTGCACTCACTGACGCACACTTAGCGTCTGCAGCTTCAAAGGAAAATGTATTAACAGCCAACTTGCTCTAATTCTGTGCTTATTTGCAGACTCAATGTTTATTCAGCAGCTGCACACAGATGAAATAGAAACATCAGGTTTACTCACCATCATTCATGTCAATCAGCTGTTGCATGGTAACATATGCGAAAGAGCAGCACAGAAAATAAAACATTTTTATATCTGTTTTATAAGTTTATATTGTAGCTTTAGACAAAAGAACAGTATCTAAGATGAGTTTACAAGCGCACAGCCAATTCTTTCCACTATTTACTCTGTGGAAGAACTGCTGTGCCACATATCTCTGAAACTGGGACAGTTATTCATCCTCTCACATACTGTCATGGTCCAGAAACTGTGGGTTGTTCCTTCCTGTTTTATTTTGTAGTTTTGGCTCAGTTTCCTGTCTTTGTCTCGTTTCCCTCCCTTTTTGATTAGTCACCTGTGTCTTGTCACTTGTCTATTTAGTCTGGTTACTCCCATTGTTCTGTCTTGGTTCATTGTTCATGGTGTTCCCATGTTTCGTCTGCGTTTTCATGTCACATGAGCCGTTTCCATGTTCCGTGTTATGTGTTCACCTTGCCACGTAGTTTATTTGATCCCATCCTGCGTTTTGGTCTGCTTCTGGGTCCTACCTTACATGACCAATGGAGAACCATGACATACTGATTCATGTGTTTGGATCAAAGAAATTAGATCAAGACTAAGAATTCGACCTAGGTTTTAAAAGAGATGAGCTGTAATGTCAACAATGTGTCATTTGTATTACAGTATTTTGGTTAATTTCATCTACTGCTCATCTCTTGACAAGGTTAAATTAAATGATTTGAAGCCCATCAAACGTGTGTGTCACGGCCTGAGGATGGCAAATTTTGGTCTGCTTGCCCAGAGATCTTCCCTTCCTTTCTTTGATCCACAGATATTTGGACAGCTACTGGGTTGATTGATATATATATATATGTATATATAAGTATGTTTTGGTTATTCCATGACTCACTTTTGTACTGTAGGGTTTAAGAAACATTACAACCTCTGGGGATCGCATTTGAATTCGTGAACACTTTTTATAAAATATAAATTCAGGTTTTAGATGGTTATCTAACTGCTCAACTGTGGATTTTCCTCCAGTTTGGTGTTTGATACAACTGTCACTCCAGCAATTAAGTCCAAACCAGAGGCTAAAAGTAATTCTGTCCTGTGGAGCTTGAAGAACTGAACCACTCTTGTACTCCGTCTGCGGCTGCAGGAATAAAAACCCCTCCAGTGTGTTATATTGTCATCAGCCTGAAGGTTGTTAAAAGTGTTGAGTGTATGGGCTTTATGTGTTAAGCTAACTATATATTAAGGCACACAATGAGTCACTTGAGACAGGAGTTTAGTCTGTTTTCACAGTCTGGGTCGTAAAGAAATTGTGTGTATGTCTCTGGAATTGACCTGACTCACCAAATCAATAATACTGCTTAGTGAACAACTGCGATATCCTGTTGCTCACCAGTTTATTCAGTATAGCATGCTAGTTCGACCATGAATGTCCCTTCTGTTCTCACAAAAATGAAGAATTGGGTTAATTTGTTTTATTAGGTAAATCGAGTTGACTTAAAGAGTCATGTTCACCCAAAATTGATCCTTCTGTTGTTGAGTGTGTGTGTGTATTTATCTGTGTCTCTTTGTCGACACACCCCAACTGTCGCTTGTTAGTTTCAGCCCATTTACAGTCTCTGTGAGTGCAGGCTTGACTCACAACCAGACGCATTACACATCGCAGAGTCCACCTGAAAGACCTCTCAGAGTGGACGAGGGTGGTCAGCACAGAGGCGCTTGTGTTTTCTCTCTTCTCCGCGTCAAATGATCCAAATATGAGCAGCCACACGCTGGAAACAAGCTGGAAAACTGCTGACACGGGTAGCTGCAAGGGATCGACTGGAACCAGACTGAGGCTTTTTCTTGAAGGTGACAAATTTCGAGCTAAGGAAAAGTGCTGAGACGTCTGTTTCGGTTGATGGGTTGATACACTTTCTGTTCACACAGGCAAACACACACACACACACAAACACACGCAGACAAAGACAGCACACACACCTTCATGTACAGTGGGCATAGATAAACATATGGTGATGATGACAAAATCACTGTTGCGTGTTTGTACATACAGGGAGTTTCTCTCTTAGGTCTCATTAATCACACCACAGCACAAAACTATAGCATATTTAAGATTCTTAGCTATGCTAGCAGCATGGTTTGCTTTTAGCTGGTCAGTCCACCACTTTGGTCTTCACTGAAATATCTGAACAATCATTGGTTGGATTAAGATGAACTTTTGTACAAACATTCATGTTTACCAGAGGATGAATCCCACAGACTTGGTTATAATGACTTGGTGACATTTTTAGCATCGAAGCCATTTCTTATAGACATTTATGATCCCCAACAATGAATCCTAATGATTTAGATGATTTGACATTTCCTCTAGCGCCACCATGAGGTTGACGTTTTTGATTTACTGTGAAATGAAAGACATTCATGTCCCCAACAGGATGGTAACCTTGGTGATACTTGGACTTTTCCTCTAGTACCATCATCAGGTCAGGTTTAATTTGTTAAACTTTGGTTTATAACCCAATACTTGCAAATCTGATGACATTCCCGACATCCTCATCCTTATCCTCAGCTACAGTTTGTGTTTAGCACTAATTAGCAAATGTTAGCAGGCTAACACGCTGTGGTGTTAACGTTTAGCTCATGGCACAACTGTGTTCATCAGAAAAAATAATTCCTTCTCATTTGATATGCACATCATTTCTAAGAGACAACCTGACTGCATCTATAAATATATAAATGTAGAAATGTTAAGGAACACAGATTTACACATACAGATTTAGAAAATGTGGGTATAAAAAAGAATAAATATACCACTGTAATGTATACAGCCTCTACCCAGTTGAGTATAAACGCACATATACACACACACACACACACACACACACACACACATATATTTTACAAAACCACCTAATTTGCAATCACAAATATTCCATATTAGAATATATTACTTTATAAATGTCAGTGGTCTCTACATCAGAGATCCTAACATCTCCGCAGGTTAAAGTAAACTTAAACTTAAGGTAAAGTCAAACTTGCTCTGGAGACTGTAAATCAGCACACACACACACACACACACAGAGAAAGACCATTGGGCAGATAAATAGATAAATAGACAGATAAGTAGATTAAAGTCAATAGATAAATACTAACAAATGAGAAATATCAGACAGACTGAGGCAGACAGACTGCATAAGACATGCCTCAGTTTTCCACCAGGTCAGTCAGTTATAAGTGGATTAAGACTGCAGAAAGACTCAAAGGAAAGATACTGTAAATTAAAGTTTCTATCGCCTCAAATGGCAGTATCAGGACTGCAAACATGGCCAAAAGTAGTAACAAATACCACTGAACAATATCACAAAGCCATCTCTTTTATCAAAGGGGTCTAATAAAGGGGTGCTTAGACCCATCTCATAGGGCTCCGGGGGTATACTGGACAAATAGGATGTCACATCTCAGCAACATCCTGGTTGGGCAAACGTCAGCACACAATCAGAAAATTGAATTCCTTCCTGTGTTTTAAGATGTGCCTGAAATAGACAGTTTAGCATTTTGTGGCTGCTTGAATTCAGTGATTGTGAAACTTTTCAGCGTTGAATGTCTCTAAAAATACACAGAAAATGAAGCCGCTCATTCAGAACATGAGGAGCAGTTCATCTCTGTGGCTAAATATAAAAAAGAAGGCTCCAATTTAAAACTTTACTGTCACCCCAACATACGGTTGATTGTTTGGCCAAACAGTAAATCTGCTAAAGCTACAAACTAAAGGAAAAACCAACATAATGTGTTTTTTTTAAAGGTGCTGTTTCAACCACGAGCTGTCAGCAAAAAAAATGTTTTGTAGTAAATCCTGCAGCATCTCTCCTTGACCAGTAGAGGGCGCCACCCCTGGACTTAAAATGAGATCATAACATACAGTATATTACCACATTATGTTATCCTGCTGTCACCAAGTGCATACGTAATAATTCTTTCTGGTAGAACGTTTTTCCTTTCTCTCTACACAGGATGTTCCTGCGCAAGTTAATATGAAGGCTGCTTGTAATTACTGAGTGTGTGTGTGTGTGTGTGTGTGTGTGTGTGTGTGTGTGTGTGTTCCCTCTCAAAAGGCCTTCTTTCAACCAGTCCTGGCTGGGCATCTCCTCCTGCTATCCATTAAGGACAGGGGCAGTGTGTGTGTGTGTGTGTGTGTGTGTGTGTGTGTGTGTGTGTGTGTGTGTTGACTCAGCCTCCTGCAGTCTATCAAGTGGGAGGGCTGCGTTTTTTTCTTTACGGCCTCCCCCATAGAAGTGAATAGCCGCTTTATGGCTGCCGCGGCTGGCACACTATATAAGTGTGTATACAAGTCGCACACTGATAGCTCCACAGAGCATGTCCGGACAAAGCGCACGAGAAGATGTACAGACAGAAACAGATTGGGGAGGTTTTATTGAGTTGTGGGCATTAGGGTGCTCATCTGCCAACAACAATGTTAAATATGCAGAGGGACTACATGACCCTTATATACACTATGTTGAGAAAACAGACAATAATCTCACCCTCTATTTACTGTGCTTGACCTGCGTGATTTTCTTTAATGATCTTGCAAGTAAAGCTGCATGCGTGGCATCCAACAGGATCGCCGTGTGTCACTTTTGTTCAACTCAAAGAGGAACTTTCTAGGAAAGTTTCAAAGTTTCCTTCTGATTTCTGCCTGAAGGCACAACAACTGATTTGACCACCAGTTATTGAGACTCATTAGTATTGTAAGACTGTACTTGAGTAAATGTACTCACCCAGTAGGTATTACAGATATAATATTAATGCTGTATTATATAAATTTTTGCTTCCTGGCCAATGTGACAAATGGAAAGCAAGACTGTCCTGCACCTCTGTCATTACTGCAGCTATTTTCAGCTTCAGCCATTAATGACATGTAGTCCGCAGCCACCGTGGACTAAAGTGAGAGATGAAAGCGCAGTTTTGTATCAAAGATCAATCAGTTTCAGTAAATGGGGGAGAGTTTATGCGTCATAAAAACTGCAAATATCTTCCCATTTTCTAGGAAATCTGCGTAAGAAAGTGGGCGAGAGAGAAAGTAACACAGAGGCAGTCAGTGAACCCGTTCACCTCATTATAGATGTTACTGACTGTGCACTCGTCGCCCATGGAAACTACATGAAGGAAGGTTTCCTGTTTTTATAACCATATATTTGGGCACACATTTTAACTATCTCTTCTCTATTGGTATCTTTGCTAATTAGTCATTTGACTGCTGACAGTCTTTACTGAAACAGCACTTTAAAAGACCCTTGAACCTCTGTTTACTCTCTGTTTCTGTCTCCTTGTAAGCTGAATGTGACAGCAGACTTTAAAAGTCCAAGATGGTCTTCAGTGATAAGGCGCCCATGAATCAGTGAAGACAGGGCGCTTCAGAGAGATTTCAAAAAAGAAGTATCCATTGCATAATATCAAGTGTTTAAAAAACGGGATTTTTGGATGCTGGATAGGCGGTGAGAGAGAGAAGATGAGGAGGAGGGAGAGGTGGTTTTCAGTGAACACTACTTCCTTATGCCACAGCACAGACTGACTTCTCATGCCCTGCTGCATGATGGGGCAGAGAGACGCTCCACATTTTCTTGACAGGTTGCCAGACTCACATTAGCCACACCGGGCTGCCTGGCAGTGGCCAGCGCCGGTCTGATGCTGGGAAGCAAAGGCAACTGTGGGATTGTGGACATCTATGTGAGGCTTGTTTGATACCTCAGCGGAGTGTGTGTGGTTCCTGTGTGAGGCAGCGGGGTGTGATGAATACATTCACCTAAGGAAATAAAACGTCTATGTGTTATACTCCTTAAAAGACAAAAATCGGATCCACATTTGATGATGTATGTGCATGGTCATGTTTCTGTGTACCAGGTATTTGTCAGATACTTTTATGTGGACTGTACAATAAATGCTACTTAGAGCTTCTACAATCAATACTTTTATTTCAGCATGACTCACTTCCCCTCTTGTCTCTAAGCTCACTATTTTGGATCAGTGACAAAGTTTACATGAACACTAATTTTCCACTATTATTACTTCATGAACTTTCCAGGGTTTGAAAGCTAGAAGTATATCATTATTTTATTTTGTGTTTACAGTATCAAATAGCCTACAATGCTTATACCTATGTATTTAATTCCAGTGGTGAAAAACAGAAATACTCAACTAAAAGTAGCCGTACCACAGTTTTTACCAGTAAAAGTGCTGCATTTAAAGTTACTTTACTTAAGTAAAAGTGCAAAAGTATTAGCATCAAAATATGCTTAAAGTACAAAAAGTAAAAGGAGTCATTATGCAGAAGAGCCTTTTTAACAATAATATGCATTATATTACTGGACTGTAATTAGCAACGCACTAATATGTAAGCATCACTAATGTTGCAGTTGGTAAAGGTGGGGCTAATTTAAAACAACTTTATATAATCCATAATAATACTACATCAGTTATTAGTTGATTTACTCACCATGTTGTATTATTAATCTGAATCTGGAGTAAAAAGTACGAATTGTAAACGAGCAGAAAATGATACTCAAGAAAAGTACAAGTACTTTAAAACTGTACTTAAGTACAGTAGTTGAGTAAATGTACTTAGTTACTTTCCACCACTGTTTATTTTATTATTTTAATAAACCTTATGTGGCACAAAAACATCCCAGCAGTCCTTGAAGTGTGCGGTGTTGCAGTACCCCGCGTTGACCGGCAGGTGGCAGTAACGACGCGGCTTTAAAGAAACTAAACTTTATGTAAAAAAAAAAAAAAAGGTGAAGAAAGAGAAAAGGAAGGAAGCGAACAGCGACAGCAGCTAATCAGCAGCAGCGACCGTGAACTTTAGCGTGAAGCTCTCAACTTTACTGCGAGAGAAGAGCAACTAAAGTCGGGCGGCGGCTTCCCGTCACTCTCGGGACACAAGGAAGTGAACAGCTGACTGACTGCCAGTGGTTTTCCGCCGGTAAGTCCCGGTTCATTCCTTTTTTTTGATTGAACGCTTTCTGCTTCTTCCTCGCGGCGTGGCTTTGAGTCCCGTGACAGAGGAAAGTGGGATGTCGTGTCGGCGGAAACGGACAGAAACAGGCAAGTTTGTAACGATGTGTAACTCCGCGGTGTCCGCCAGGAGCGCGTGCGGGCAGCGGGCCGACGCACGGAGGTGCTTGTGCGACCCACACACACACACACACACACACACACACCACCATCTGACCCATTCATTGTGTCTCACAGAGATCTGAAACACCTGTAATGTCTTGTCCTGATCTTGTGAATCCATCACCAAAAAAACCCAAGTAACTTTTACTACAAAGTGAATGAGACTGGGGGTGTGTATAGTTGCTGGGGGTGTGTATAGTTGCTGGGGGGGAAGTACACGTGTCCCTCCCTGATAAACTGTCATGTTCTCTGGGTATCGACACGGTGGGGTCTGTGGCTGTGACTAGCATGAATAGTTTGGTCTATAAACTGTCTGTATAAACTGCATAAACAGTGAATAATACCCAGTATAATATCCCAAATCTCAAGGTGACATATTCACATTGCTTGTTTTGTCTGACCAGGAGTTAACCCCCCCCCAAATACTGAGTTTATATAAGAGAAACAGAACTGATCAGAGAAATGTTTCCCTCCAAAACGACTTTTAACGATTAATAGATTTCCAGAAAACTGCTGACGATCAGGCAGAAGACAGAGACCGCTGATGTGGGACAACAGTGGGGAAAAACCACTTTATAGTAATTGAGACACTTTTAAAAGACTCTTGCTCTAAAGAAGCAAAGAGAAAACCATAAAAACAGCAATGCAACTTTAACAAGAACACCATTTAAAGATGGCAGCAGTTCCTGTAGCTACTGAGCTGAGAAAGGGTTGCATGTGAACCCTGCTGACTTGGATTTAAAGAATAATACAAATTATAATAATAATAATAACAGTATTATTCTGTTATTGGATCTGTACGTTTTTATCAAATGTGATAATTAACAGACTGTTAATGATTTAGTCGTAAGCACAGCGCCCTGGTGGAGGAGAGGAAGTGATGCCGGGCTAATGAAGGAAATGCTTCGAGTTCATAATTGACAGGCGTGTCGTGATGTTAATCTCTTGTCAGAGAAATGATAGTGAACAGGAGCTAATGAGCAGCTCCTCCATCACTGGTCATAAACACCACACGGGCGTCCTGCGGCCGACAGTCTCAAAGGTTAAAATCCTTTTATTGGAGCCGTGTTATTGATCTCCGGCCCGGCGGTGACGTGTTTTTAATCAGTCTCTTAATTTATTCATGGGTGACGCAGGGTTTCATATTTTGGAACACGATTGTCTGGTTTCTCTGTCTGTTTCTGTTTTTTTTGTCTTCGTCCTCAGTGAAACGGACATCACCACTTTAATCAACCTCTGGTCTTGGTTTCAAGAAATGGAAACTTCTCTTCCCAGATCTTTGTGATGGGTGTGAATCCAATACCTGAGTTTCAGCACTGACACGAAAGCAATTCTTGGGTTTGAGGATGTTTTTCTAGGATATATTTTCTCTATTTAAAGCAGGACTATGGGAGGTTTTCTGAACAGCAACCGCTGCATAATTAAGAGATCATGGTTAATGCCAAAAGGCAGTGCATGTGTAGAAAAGTGACTGTAAAGTCAGTTCTATGGCAGTATCTATCGAAGGTTTGCTGTTGTTAGCTACTGGTCACACGCACCGAGGCTGTGGCAGCAAACCCCACGAGCGTATTGATTTGAGAATTGGTGTTTTTAGTGCTTATAAATTCAACATTTTGTAAACAAGAGCAAGACTTGTTTCCTTTTTGAAAAGTCTCATTCTGAAGGGACTCTCCAGCACTTCACACATGAAGCTGAGCGCCTTGCCAGAGACAGTACATACTGACTTTCACTCACTAGTTTGGATCCTATTTTTCCCATCATGCAACTCCAGATTTATGATCCTCTTGATTTCTGCAAGCAGCGACAGGACGTATGTGCACGCCGTGTCTGTCTCCACGAAGCTAATCAGGCGTCAGAGGAACTGATATTCTGCGAAAATGTTGCTTCGGACTACCTGGAAAATTATAAACGCATTCCAGGTCGAACCTCCTTGGTGTTGACTCGTGTGCCAAGAGTGTTTTCTTCTCCCCCTTATAGCCAATCATGACACCAGCCGAGTTCCCTCCTGAACGTGGTTTTCATCAGTGAAGTCTGTGATTTAATTTCTGCCTGGAAGGAGATTTTGTAGGATTAGATACTTGTGGTGTTTCTAACCACCATGCAAGCATTTCTTTTTTTTTTTTGCAGTGTGCAGTGCCGGCTTATCCTGTCAGTAGAGTAAAGGTCACGTCCTTGGCGTAGTGACTGCAGAGTGAGCTCAGCGGTGCCGGCTCGCAGCAGCTATAGGTATTTATTCACGAGTTTATCTCTGTTGGTGTTCTTCGACCCCGGGCCGGAGAGAAGGACTTCCGCTCAGCTTAGTGCGGCCTGTCATCGCTTCAGAGGTTAATAACTATGAGTTATCTTTGGGTAGCATGGCACCCATCACCACCCGTGCCTTGACTCCACCCCTCAGTTCCTGCCCCCCGCAGACATTGTTATTTCTGGGTATCGAGGCCATCATGGGTCGTGTGTGGTTTAGGTGGAGATACGTCCCGGCACAAAGTTCAGGACTCGGGGAAGATCATGTCTCCTCTTTCTTTAGCAGCCCAGGGCTCAACAACGGTGCTCGTGAAGTGATCGGCACCGTGTGAGGCTGCAAGGGACTTTAAATAAGTTGTCGCAGTCATTCAGAGACTGCGTGGAGCGCACAGCCGGCATTGTGGTATGTTGTGATGTGATCTACCCATCTGTTTCTGGAGGCTTTTAACCTCGTGTCAGCTGTTCGTCAGGGTGGTGGTGTATTGAAGGGGGATGTGTTGGACACATGAACTGGCTTTGGCTGCACTGGTTCGTGGACATACTATAGTAGCAAGTTTGTGCTTTTAGCTTGGCTACGGTTCACACCTCGCTGTCAGGCTTCTTTGGCTCAGTTACGCAGGAATGACATAACAGCTTTGTTTGTTTATTGTGTGGCATCAGATCAGATCACGTATATAAGCAGTGACCACACACAGGCGCACATTATATTGAAGCCGCAGATGTTTGGTGAAACCCCCCCCCACCCCATTTGTATGAGGAAGGGTGACAGAAACACCTCTGTATCACGTAATCACAAAGAACCTCCTCCAAAATGATCAGAGTTCAATCAACACCTCTTTAAAACCGTTTCATAGTAATAGTTTTGAACTATAAACTGTTTGTAAAAGATGGACGACGTGCTTCCACTTCCACTCTGCAAAAATGAAGCCATGATATACCGTTGGCATCCTGTGCTGGTGACGTCATGTGGAGCCAGAGTCGGTGCAGTAGTGATCTGTGGTGGCACCAAGGTCGAGCGTATCACAATCAAATCATCGTTCAAATAACCAATTTAAACCAAACTTGCCAGATGATGTTCACCTGAACTCTCCAAACCGCAGCCAAGTCTGTTTGTCTGGAACAGGAAGTGACGTTCTCTCCTTTTAGCATGAAGATTATGTGTCAATCACGCTCTCCTGGCCCCTCCCCCTCAAACCCATCCTCTCCGCGCCAAAACAGAGACAGACGGGTGAAACTGAAAACAAACAAACAAATCAACAAATCAGAATTTAAAAACCCATCAGAATGTAAAGACATTTGATGTCAGATGTCTCTGTTTTAACTCCATAGAGTTGCGCTATGATCATAATTATGATTTTAAAAAACGGCGGCTGCGTGTGCAAAGTGAAATGCACACCGCAGTGATGTGTTCCACCTCAACGTACGAACACGAGGCTCCTCTTCAGGGCCCCGTCGCCATGGCAACAACAAACACGAGTACGGGCTATGCAGGAAATTAAACGTCTAACAAACGTCATTTCACCTGGAGGAGCTGTGACGAAAACTCGCCACATTCTCGCCTACTTGTAGACTAAGATGGTGTAGAGTAGATCCTGGATGACTGTAGGACAGAGACAGTGATTAACACCTTCTGACGGTGTTTGAACAATAATTACACACTCGGCTGAAGCAGGATGCAACACTTACATTTTTTTTGTGTTTATCAGAAGTGCAAATGACCTAAACAAAGCTGGCATTGATTTTAAATTACTTCTTTTTCTGGTACCTTGAAAGTGCTTGAATTGTATCCTTTAAAAAGCTATACATACTGTATAATTGTATGAGGTATCCTGTGTATATACTGTACTATACGTTCAAAATGTTGAATGAAATCCTAAGTAACACTTTTCTGGCCTCTTGAGTGTGGCAGTAACCCAGTTTCCTCAGGAATCAGAGCTTTTCCTCTGTTGTATGGCTGAACCCTGACGTTATTGTTTCACAAACAGTGGATGTAGCAACACTTCAACAGTCAGTATTGTGGTAAATCAGATGAAGTGTGTTTATTCAGTTTAGCTTGTGCAGCTGTAACTGCCAAATGTTGCTTAACTTGTCAGGTCGGACTCTTTTGTGTATCTTACCTGTGCATGAATTGATTTGAACTAACTGCTCAACCAGTTTCTCCATGTCTTTTTTTTTTTAAAATAAATTATTCTCAGAGCAAGAAAAGCGGTGCACAGATGTTGACTGCGGAGTGTCCTGTGTGAAGAAGCGTCTCCAAACTGGGACATGTTGCCTTTGGGAGCCAGACCTCTTCTGTCCTGGTGTTTTACAACCAGGATCTTGAGCGTCTGCCTCAACTCACGTGGAGTCCACTCCCCCTGTTCTACCTCTTAGGACATCCACCGCTCTTTTCCTACCTCGACACGTACTGTTCACACGCGGACGCACGAAGCCGTTATCAGCCGGCTCACCAACAGCAACACCAACAGGACCCTTGAGTTTATCACCAGGCTTTATGGTGTCAGTCATCTAGCGGCGGCGCAACACAGTTGACTGGGTTTCTTCCTGCCAAGCTGCTTGAGGAGCCTCCCTAAGCCGCCATGTTGCACAGGGGCTTGTGATGTCCGAGCCCTGCAAAGAACCAGAACCAGGACCAGGAGCAGGGGAAGGACAGGGGCGGCGTAAAAGAAATGTTCCTCGGTTTGTGGTTGGCTGTGAAGATGATGAGCACGACATGGGTCAGATGGAGACAGGCATGAAGAACGAGATGTTTCGAGAGGAGGACATGGACGACGATGATGAGTCGGTGAGTGACAGGTGTAAATTCAGGTGTTCACAACATGTGCCTTGATGCTATCGGTGTAAAAGTTGTGACATTTTTACATAAGAAGATTCATTACTACTTTTAGATTGTTTCAAGTTTTTTATGAGCAGTGTTAAACGTAAAATGTCACAAAACTAGTTCTAAACTAGTCTATACGTGATATTATTAATAATAATAATAATAAACTGCATTTACAATGAGGAAAAAGAAGTCAACGCTTTGGTCGTTCTGGGCAGCAGGAAATGAGCAGGCTTGGACATTTTAAAGAGGAAAGTTTTATTTGGAAGTGGACAGTGGAAAAAGAAATGGAGACAGAAATATACAAAGGCTGGCGTGAGAACAATGCAGCAGATAAACAACTGTAAGGCATCTGGACTGTTGTTTAGTCCTGTAGCTGGAAAAGGACTTCATGGTGTTTTAGCTGCTCGCTTACTTTCCTTTGATTTCCTTTTTCTTTGTCTAATTGTTTCTGTTTTACTTGAACATTTTTGCCATTTAGCTGATGGTTTTATCTTGAGAGCTACATTAAGTGAGCAGGTTCATACTTTGGCTGTCACCTCAGTCACTGCGGCACAACAGCAAAGACTTTCCTCGTCTTTAATGCCAGAAATCTGTATTCACAAACAATTTAGTGTTTGTCTCCAGAATCAAAGACGTTTTTCATGAATGCGATAGTTTCAGCCTGCTGTTAAATGGTGTCATTTTCAAGTTTCAATCAATGAATTGATGATCCATTACTGATAAATGATACAGCAGTCATTATTCCCGTATCTTGACCGATGTACTGTCGTGCAGTGCTACTGTAATTTCAGTCAGAAAGACAAAAAAGGCTTTGCTGTTGGTTAAATTGAAAGCGTTTTCCTCCCCAGCTCTACAATGTTAGACGGAGGCTGACATTAGCATTCAGCTCCAAGCTCACCTTATTATGCTTTAAGCACAGCGGTAGGCCTACAGTTAGCATGTTACATGTTGTTACCAACCAAGCTTCCAGGAACGGTGCCATCATTGTAGTTTTTGGGGCCACAGTTGGAATTGCAATTCAAATGATGCCTTTAGGATCTAGAAATGACAAAATGACAAAAGAAAGGGCTGTGAAACCAGTAGATCCAATACATTTTCTATAAAAGCCACCAACCGGTCATATCAGGACATGTTACACTCCCCTATACATGCCGTTGTTTTGGCACATTTCGGTCAGTTGTCAGTACCCTTGTCTTACTCGTCCTCTGTGGCCTTTTCCCCTCCTCTCCACCAGCCACCAGAGCGACAGATTGTGGTGGGAATATGTGCCATGATGAAGAAGTCCAAATCCAAGCCCATGACTCAGATCCTGGAGCGCCTGTGTAAGTTTGACTACATCAGCATGGTCATCTTTCCCGAGGAGGTCATCCTGGAGGAGCCTGTGGAGAAATGGCCCCTCTGCGACTGCCTCATCTCCTTCCACTCCAAAGGTAACACTTACAGTCGTTAACAGCATCCTGTTGCATGAGGGGAAATGTGGCCTGGCAGTTGAATGCTCTGGAGAGGTGTGACCGCTTTAGTAGCTTCACTGGCTACGTCAGCCGCATCTGGTAAAACCAGCACTTTACTCAAACATATATGGAGTAAGCCATGTTTTGGCTGTCCTCAGACAAAGTCTCGATGGTTTACTGCAGGGGGTTTTCAACGTCTGAGACTGTGGGCCACCCCCTCATACATCTCCCCCTCGCTCAGTTCCTGGATGCCTATGGGATCAAATAACATAATCATGATCTCTCAACAACTGAGCCAAGACAGCCAAATGTTGCTGTTTGACACAACTTCAGACTTCACCAAATACACAACAAACGGTCCTGAGGCATTTATTAGTTTCTGACTCTGGGAAAGAAAAACAGAGAAATTCCCCCAAAACTACTGCACCTCAACTATGTAATCATATCACACAAATGTAGGCTAATCTATAACGTAATGACTAATATATCCTTTCACTTCCATGTCACTGAGCCGCCCCTGAAACAGTTTGAAGCCCTTGTGGAAAATCCGTGTGCGTGCGTGCGTGCGTGTGTCCAACTGAAATTAAAAAGTGTTTTGGGAACATCTCAGTGGGAAACGAAGAGAACTGTGGGATCGGAAACATCTATTTAAAGCTTGTAATTCATTTAATTCCCCAGCTGTCTCACCGTGTGAGGTCTACAAAGGCGGAGCTACATCAACGAGATCAATACGCCTCAATGATGCTGAACACATGTTGCTGCACTCGAGTTACATTAAGAGTTTTATGTTTGTGTGTTTAAATATAAGTGACTTCTCTCTGTGTGTATTTGAGTCAGTTTATCACACGTGACTTTTTTTCCATACTATTTTTAAAAGAATTAGATTTTTGGAAGCTTGCTCCGACCATGGGAACAGTGTTGTTGTTGTTGTTGTTAGGAAGTAGATAAAACATGGATATTTCCCTGAAATATTTCCTACAGACATGTCTGTTGGCTCTCACACAGAGCATATTGGGAACAGTGACCTTAAACTGTGTCTTTTTAGTTATGATGGCCACTTATCATGTGTATATAAGAACCTCTACCAGTAATTGGCTTTAGGTAAACTACCACAAACATAATGCTTCAAGCCTGTTGAAATAAGCGTAAAGTGGTAATGACGGCAGACTTGTTCCTCTAGTTTACTGTGGCCGTTTCTTCAACACATTGTCCTCGCGTCCTGCTGGAACGGGTGTTAAATTAGATACATGAGGTCTTTTTCAGCTATTTGCTATTTGAACAACATATCCACGCCAATGCAAATGAATACCAGGAAGCAGGATTCATCAACAGCCATCACCTCCACATGTCCACCAAACATTAGTCTTCATGTGGTGAATTTCTGCCCTGGAGACCGAAGGGATGGACAACGATGGACACTCTCTCAACCCAACCCTCCCGTGACCACATACACAAACCATCAAGACGATTGTTCCAGCCACTTTCACCACCACCACTGAACACGCTGACCTCAACAGAGGCTCAGTCACTGTTGTGTCAAAGAATCATGCTCCAGAGAACAACACAACCGACATTTATCTACACGAAAGTCATCATCGCCCCTGTTGTTTGTAAGAGCTTGTTGAGCTGATGAAGATACTGTGCGTGCTGATGCTGCTTTTTATTTTTCAGGTTTCCCTCTGGACAAAGCTGTGGAGTACGCCAAGCTCAGGAACCCGCTGCTCATCAATGACCTCAACATGCAGTATTTCATACAGGACAGGTGCAGTCTGGCCAGACACACGCATACACAGGGCTGAGGGGTAGAAACAACATAATGGCCCCCAGTGAGACGGTGGCATGTACCTGCGTCGGTTTTCACTTCCTGTTGCATTTGAATTTCAACGTTTTCTCAACGTGAGTTTGCATTTCAGTTAAAATCAAGAATGAGCTGCTGGTTCTCGCAGCGGTTATCTGGCGAGATAGGAATCATTTTGAAGGACTTTTATCTCGGGCCGCCACTTTCTTCATGCAAATCACCAAAAACCTTCATCGAGTCGCTCCTTCGCAGCAGCTGCATTCTTTTATGCAGACGACGTGTTTGCGTTTATACACAATAACGTGATGGGAATGAAAATGACATAATGGCTATTTTCACATACATTATTCCTGTTTGACTGCCCGACCCTGGTAACACACACACACACACATAAACTCACTGTGTTTGGCATTGATTCCCTGTCAGGAGGGAAGTGTACAGGATCCTGCTGGAAGAGGGCATTGAACTACCTCGTTATGCCGTGTTAAACCGAGACCCCGACAACCCTGAAGGTGAGTAAGGGTCTTATTTTGTGTGAAATAAACTCCGGATTTATAGTATCAAACTAAAACAAAACCACCAATTCCATGAAAAATCTATTCGATTTATACTTGTGTGATATGTGTCAGCAAACAGCGCATCAGAAACGTTATAATGTTCAGAACCAGAAAGTTAAATTTTCTGAATGTATCAGAGTTTTTGTTTCTGCCTCCTAGTAAATATTTAAAAGGAACAATATTACACTGCTGTTTATTTATTATTTAGTGTCTGGCCAGGTGCCTATTGGAACTTGGATGATGTATATTGTCCAGGTTAAATAAAGGATAAGGAAAGTACATAAATATTTAATGGGTTTGTTGTATGGGGGGAGTGAAAGGCACAGTGGGTGTGTTGCTTTCTGGTATGTCTTATTTTAGACTGTAATGTGATCGCAGCAGACCCGTTAAAGATGGCTGGTGAGGGTCAATGGTTCAAGTCCCAGATCAGCAGGGAGAAGTGATTTGATCGTACATTTGTTCAATGTTTCAGCTCTGTTCTGATTAGAAACACACCTGTTTACATTGCTGTCAAAGAAAACATGGACAAACTGACATGACTTTAAAAACGTTACATTAGTTGATGTTACTTTTCCCTCCACACGGGATCTTTGAACTCGTGGTCTTTAGAGATTTAATTCCTTTTTAACGTATAAAACAGGGTTCATTAAAACAAAGACAATTAAACAATCCGCCTTGTTGAACGTTGTGAATGTGACGTTTAATTGACGTCATTGCTGACGTGAAAGCTTGTATTGACTGGATACCGGGGGGAAAAATATTGCTCCAGCGCTTAAAGGCCTTTTAACCCTGTGCAGAGTGTAACCTGGTGGAGGCGGAGGACCATGTCGAGGTGAACGGGGAGGTGTTCCCTAAACCCTTCGTGGAGAAACCTGTGTGTGCCGAGGACCACAATGTCTACATCTATTACCCAACGTCTGCTGGAGGGGGCAGCCAGAGACTCTTCAGAAAGGTAGCTGTCGTTGGAAGATGCTCTGATCCAGACATACTTACAACAGGACTTCAGGAAGTTGCTTGTAAACTTGGCCGTTCACAGACAATGAATATGTTGAGCTTCATAAAGAGTCACTGTCCCAACATGTCAGTGAATCTTCTTTTGATGTTTTTTACTTTATAAACAGAATGTGTAATGAAACAGACAGGTTGTGTGGCTTAGCTGTTTGGTAATGGGGTTGATTTTTATTTTCCTTTTGACGTCTTTGTCTCTCTGCCTCTTTGCTGTAGATAGGGAGTCGCAGCAGTGTGTACTCCCCAGAAACCAGTGTACGAAAGACTGGATCCTACATCTACGAGGAGTTCATGCCCACAGACGGTACTGATGTGAAGGTACTGTGCAAGTTCACTTGGCCGTTGATGGAAGTGTTTAATTACAGATTTTTACACTCCTGAGTCATGTAGTTGTCCAGAAACATTGAAATCATTATCGTGTGTGTGGTTTCTGGACATCGCAGGTTTACACAGTGGGTCCAGACTACGCCCACGCGGAGGCCCGGAAATCACCTGCCTTAGACGGAAAAGTAGAGCGGGACAGTGAGGGGAAGGAGATCCGCTACCCTGTCATGCTGACCGCCATGGAGAAACTGGTGGCCCGCAAGGTCTGCCTGGCTTTCAAGGTAAACGTTAGTCATCATGTAGAGGATGAAGTGCAGCACAGCGTGCAGGAAAACAAAGCAAAGACCCATGATCGAGATTAGGAAAACTGCATGATTTATGAGCTTGCGGTCCTTGTATCTTTTTTTATTTCTGCCCAAGCCATTAGTGGTCGAACCGTCCTGTGGGTCCCCTATCATATGCAGTAATCCACGGGTTGCAAACACAAACATTGCATCAGTTTGTCTTTAGCTACACAAAACTGTAAGAGCCTGTGCTACCAGCTCATTAAACTCTGTTTTGGAGCCTCTATATGTGGACACACTGTTAAGATTACATTATTACTTGCAGTCTGCACATGACATGCCCTTACACAAATATGCTTGGTGAGTGGGAGTTGCCAGAAGCATTTCTTTTGTAAAGCCCGTTTCCATGAGAATTAATAACAACAATAATAATTAAATAAAACTATCTTTTTGAGCACTTTTCAAAATCCACGTTACCAAGTGCTTCAGAAAGGCAGCAAAATAAAACCGATACCAATAAATAATATAGTGCAGGAAAAGGAAAACATTTTTAAAATCAGGAGAGGCTGTCCGGTAAAAGTAATGTTTTAAGAAGAGACCTGATTTCCTCGGGCAGATTGTTCCACAGCCTCAGGGCCCCGACTGCAAACACCCAGTGCCCCTTTTAGTTTTAAGCCGGGTTCCTGGAACAGACAAAGACCTCTACCCGAGGATCTCAAAGTACGTACCGACACTAAGAAGTCAGAGAAATAGCAGGAAGAAAGGCAATGGAGAGTAAGTAAGTAATCAGCAAAATGTTAAAATCTGTTGTAAAACATACTGGGAGCCAGCGTGAAGAGGCTAAAACAGGGTCATGTTTCCTGGTTCTGGTTAAAAGCCTGGAGTTCTGCAGGTAAAAAAATAAGTTCTTCATATTGTTAAACAGCTCTTAGTATTAAAACTTTGTCTGTTACACAGTATTCCCAAAGGCAAGTCACTTTAAAGATTATGAGCCAAGCAAACAAGTTCCTCCAGTAGCAGTAAAAGCCTCATAACCACAAACCTGTGACTGAATAACATGTTTTATTTAGCTGCTTTTAAATTAGTTAAAATTAAAATGTAACGTTTCGTGCTTGATTAGAGGAAAAAAGCAGAAAAAGCGAGAGGTCCACATACAGATGATTTGATTTACATGCCACAAATAATGCCTTTAAAAATCAAGAAACAATTAAACAAACTAAGTTTTTATGTTTTCTACTCTAATGAAGATGTGCTTTATGTCATAATATTCACATTTCTTACAAAACGTCTGCGTGGAGTGTTTGCATCACTCAGTTTTGTGTGTGGTTTTTAGCAAACGGTGTGTGGCTTCGACCTGCTCCGAGCCAACGGCCACTCCTTCGTCTGCGATGTCAACGGCTTCAGCTTCGTCAAAAACTCCATGAAGTACTACGACGACTGTGCCAAAGTCCTGGGGTACGTGGACATCAGCCTGTTAAACACCGACCGGTTACTTTCCTGATGTATAAACGGATTTAAAAGAGAAGAATGCTGAAATACAAATGTCATTCTTTCATTGACCACAAGCTTAAACACAACCAGAACACAGAAACAGAAACGCATGTATAGATACAGTTTGTCGACAAAAATAATAATAATACTGTTTACTTGTTGTAGCCAGTGATGGAAATAAACACCAGAATCTTGTTAAACCAAAGCCTTCAGGAACATATTTGTAAATGTCAGAATAAGGCTGTAATTTGTGAAAAACCTCACGTCCTCCAAGGCCTGTTCTGGATCGTGTAGTTATTTATTGCCACAAAGAAGCCGGCTCTTCTTGTTTTCTATATTACCTGAAGTCTCTGGCACTTTTATCTTGTTCTTGTTGGAGCACTAGAGTAAACATCGCCTCGAAGCCGTCATGTTGTAAATTATCCAAAGCTCAGGACAGCTGGGAGGATCCGCTTGTCAGCTTTTACGTCTTAGTTTGTTTCTGATTGATCGCCTCTCCTTCCGCAAAGTAACAGAAGCTTTACGACTAAAAGGTTCATACATTTTACAGAGAGACGCAGGACAGGCAGCTTCTCTCCAGTAATGGGTGCTAGCATGAACATAGTTCCTCGAGGTGTGATGCTCAGGAAGCACACGGAAGTGTACGGAGACCTCGCAGGAACTCATGGCACAAAACAGGAAGGAGCACTGTGCAAACTTCGTGTTTCTTTTGATATTCTGTAGCTTGTGTTATCTGAACTGCAGCATCCTAATAGCTAGTTTGAGTTTAAGTAAAAGAACAAGAATTGTGCTTTTTGGATGATCTTAATGCGCCTGATTTCTTTTCTTTGCATAGTAAAACCTGAGACACTTTTAATTATTAAAATAAAACTGATTGGCACACTGCAGAGCGAGTGGCATGTTTACTTTGGCTTTGTATTGAGTCATTTGCCTCTTTGATATTTACTTAAATCAACCAGGAACATGGTGATGAGAGAGCTAGCCCCCCAGTTCCACATCCCCTGGTCCATCCCCATGGAAGCCGAAGACATCCCCATCGTCCCAACAACCTCAGGAACCATGTATGTACTGGAAAACAAAGTATCGGCTACGTGGTGTTCAGGGTTCCTGGACAGCCGGGAAAACTCCTGGAAAAATATGTTGATCCGTATGACGATACGAGATGATATGTCATAAACTTTGTCTTTAAAATCAAAATAAAATGTTAAATAAATGCTGTTCATGTTGTTTTAACATGATTTATATACTTGGCAGGCATTTATATTAATAAATATCCTGTGTTTTCATGTTTTATACCAGTTTTGATTATGTAAATTTACGAATGGAGGTTTCCTCAGAAACATAAATTCACGTGAAAACAACCCTCACACATTAACACAGAGCGACTCTGGATCACTGACCTCCTCTCATCTGTCTTTGTGGTGTCGGTGACATGAGCAGTGACTGATGAGAAGTTTTGTCCTGTCCCCTCCTCCACCTTTATTCAGGATGGAGCTGCGCTGTGTTATTGCCATCATCCGGCATGGCGATCGCACACCGAAGCAAAAGATGAAAATGGAGGTCCGGCATCCTCTGTAAGTCTCCTGGATTCAGCATTAAGATGTCTCTCCTTCTTTCAGTCAGCATATCTTTGTTCTGCTTTGAAATTGTTGTAATGAGATATCATGGTACACTTTACCTCATCCAAATGCAAAATACTGGATAAGTGCGAGATATGTCTGCAAATGGTCATATTCTAAGTCAATAAACTCAATCTAAACTCGCCCATCTCCCTTTTATTTGTAGCGATGAATAAAGGTCTTTTGACTTTAAAGACATTGTCCTCATCCAGTGTAACTGTCTCTTAATCCTGTTTTATTCTGCTGGTCTTGCACAGCTTCTTTGAGTTGTTTGAGAAGCATGGAGGCTACAAGTCGGGGAAGCTGAAGCTGAAGAAGCCCAAACAGCTGCAGGTGAGTGACTGCTCTATTTCCCACACTCCCTCTCCTCTGTTATAATAAATATAATAAACTGTTTATTTCTGTTCTTTATTGCCGCTTATGACTGAATCCTTTTTAAGAATAATGAGGGGTTTCACAGAATACGGTTATGTTTGCATGTATCAAGCTTCATAATTATTATGGCTCACAAAACATGATTGTTGTCTGATTGTTGATGTTGTCTAAATATTTATTCTTTGTTGTCTGAATCTACTCTCACATCCTGTCACTGTATCATCTCTTTACAAAACAGTGTTGAAGCTGCCGTCTTCCCTGCCAGCCTCGTCTTTGATTTGCAGAGGTTCCTCTGCGTGTTTAGTCTGCCAAGTACAAATAAAGATAAGAGTCAAATTAAGCACAACTGCCTGTGTGTTTCCAGGAAGTGCTGGATATCGCCCGCCTGCTGCTGGTTGAACTGTGCCAGCACAACGACTGTGAGATCGAGGAGAAGAAATCCAAACTGGAGCAGCTCAAGACTGTCCTGGAGATGTGAGTGGCACCAGACACGCATCAGTCATCATCCTCCTGTTCCCTGCCGCCATCATTCATCAGCAGTCACCCACTGTAGCTTCATCTGTCAGCACTCCACCAGGGTTCAGCCATTTTTTCCCCCTGATACTCACAAACAGACACATATTTACCTTGATTCGCTCCCTCCCTCTTCAGTCTCTAACTCGTTGGTTTATCTCTTCTTCCCTCCTCTGTCTCTCTTCTCTCCTGCCCACCCGTCCCTCCTTCTTTCTCTCCGAAAGGGAATCCAGCTTGAATGACACTCAGTACGCGCCCTCTCCCTTCTCACTTTAAAGGATGAGGTTTTACCACCCTCCTTTTCTATAGTCTACGTAGATTGTGTACAGAATATTAGAAATACCTTTTCTCCATCTGACACAGGCCAAGGTGAATATCAGTGAAAGCTGTCATTTTTCTATCAGTTACACATTAAAACTGTATATATAGGTTACAAACGGGGTAAAGAAAGTGGTTTAGACACGGCTTGTGCAAAATTAGAAATTTGAATTATTATTTAGAAGGTATTCCTAATGTTTTGTTCACTGGGTGTATCATTTTTTGTTCCATTAACATCCATTCATTTTTAGCCATTAACACTGGACACATACACAGTCAAATGTCTTTGATGATTTTACTGTGTTTCCCTGTGTGTAAATCAGTGTGTGCTGTGCTACTTTGTGTGCATGTCGTTCTCACCACATATCAGGTGGACCCCAGATCTCCCAGCGTCTTCCTGCCTCCTTCCTGTCATTTTAGTGATGTGCTGGTGCTCTTCTCCATAGAGATTAGGATTAGTGCAACACCTGCACCTACATTATTATTTTTTATTTTTGTTTGCAAGAAATGCAATGTTTGAAACAGCAGTCAAGATTAAAATCCTATGTTATAAAGTGAATAGGTAAAAAAGTTCAGTTTTCACAAGTATAAGGCAGAATTTCAGCACAGCCGACTAAAACTACAACTACACTTAAGCGTGATCCACCTCAGTGAAAGATGTTTGGTCTCTCTATACACCGCAGTAGGGATTCAGCCTACATATATACCCACTTTAAATAAGCTGTAAACTGTGAATAAGCATTAGTGTCAAATCTGTTGACATTCTCAGTCAAAACCTTCTATAAACACAAACATGTAGTTTCTCAGTTAAAAAGAAGTTTGAAGCAATAACTGACGACATCACTTTTTTAAACGTTAAAATATAGCAAACCGTGCCTATTTGCACATCCAGCAGATACAAAGCAACAGTAGCATTCGTTTGGAGTCATATTTCTGGCTACCTGCTGAAAAGTCCAACTTTCACACCCATTTTTAGCTCTGTTTTGGTCTCCCCCCACATCTGACCACCGACTGGCTCTTTGTTGCTCAGGATTGCTGCCCTGTGCTCACCAGCTGGCTGCTAACTTTGTCAGTCTGCTGTTTGGTGCTGAGTAGGAAGTGTGCGGTGAGTTTATCAGATTGAACTGAAATAGTGAGCTGACATAGGCTGAAACGCTCCGTGTTGCTGGGTAAAACTACAGAGTGGGTTGATAATACATTGTGGGTTTTACCTTTCACATACAAGTAGTAATGTGACCTATTGGTAATATAAAAATTGTGTCATAGCAGCTATAAGGCCTCACAACATACACTTCTGTATAAATGTGCAATCAACAAGAAATTCAGAAGCATAGGTAATAAAATATCAAAAGTTCCTTTTTAAATTGTACAATGCGTTTCTAACTAAGGGCTGAAGGTAATCGGGGCAAAATGCCTCCCTGAACAATAATATCTGTTTGAGAAAAAACGAGTCTGTGTGGTGCAGTGATGTCCGTCCGTTTGAGACTCTAGTAGATGTAAAGAAGTTCCAAGAATGTACTGTGATGTGTTTTCTTTGACAGAAGTTCAGATTGTCTGGCCACCTGCCAGAGGTACTTATCCCGGTTCAGAGTCCATCATCATGTGGCTCTTTGAGGCGCCCGCTCAGCTGCCTGTCGCATTAGAGAACGCCATGCGGTCATTAGTCTGCAGGATGTGCCGAGTTCTTACTGGAGCACAGTGTGCTGGGCAAGCGGAGGCTCCTGATATGTGTCTGCGTGTGACTCTGAAGCATAATAACCAGATTAAAACTGGCATTGATTTTCACCTCGCGCCATTTTAAAGCGGCCCCGCACACACACTTGTACTTTCTCTTAGTCTCTCTTGTTCTCATGCCCAAGCACACACGTACACAATGACACACTGAAATCAAACTCAAGGTCCATCGGAGCTACTGGACTTTAAGCTGATCCCAAGTACCCGCCGCTGAGTGACTGAATTATCATTAAACCATTTGCTAATATTGGTACTTGGTTGCGTGATTGATCAGTGTGTCAGATTTGAAAAGGTTGTTGCCTTGTTCTCTCCTCTCAGATGTGTCATTTAAAGATGTGTGCTGGTAAATACTGAAATAACATACTTGAAGTTGGGATACATTCTTTCTATGTATCTGTGTGGCGTCACTGTCCGTCTGTCTGTGTGCATATCACAATTTGGTGTGTGTGTGTGTGTGCGTGCGTTCTGTCTCTCCAGGTACGGCCATTTCTCAGGTATTAACAGGAAAGTCCAGCTGACCTACCTGCGCAATGGCCAACCGAAAGCCTCGAGCGAAGAAGAAGGTACAAACCCACAGAATTACAGTTTATATCTATGGCAGCTAGTTGGTTGAAGTTATCTAATCTGGCAAAATAAGTTACTAGTGTGAGAAATTAGAGGTACAATAAGGATTGTAGATCATTTACACGTAGCTGGTAATTTTCAGTTTTTGGAACGTTTTTTGGAACTTGTAATTAAGATGAACATTAACAGGACAGAGCCAGGAACCTTTAAACCGATTTAAACATGTATGGCAAAGTGCTAAATTAAGGAAGAGAAGCTGGAATCTTATGTGGAAAATACCCTGTTTTATAATTTGAAATGATAAAGAAGGAGCGTAGTGCCATTTCATTGAGTCCCTGTGTCAAAATCTGAAAGGGGATGCTGTATTTACATGGTGCATATTACTGAATGTGCTTGTGTTTAATCCACATACCATACAGCAAACCCAGGGCAATATATTATTCTATACTGTACACAGTGCAGAGAGGGGAGATAAGAGGGGTGAAGGGGTCGTTAAATAATTTCCTTCTTTCAAATACTGCGGGTGAACAGGCAGATGGGTTTCTTGAGCAGCTTCTCAAATAAAATCTTAAAGACAAAGAATTCCAATGTTTTAAAGTTGTATGAAGTATTCTTGCATAGTGATTACAGATATGAATCACAAAACGCTGCTGTTTTTTGTTTTTCAGACTCTAAGAAGGACGGTCCATCTCTGCTGCTGGTGTTGAAGTGGGGCGGGGAGCTGACGCCTGCAGGCCGGGTTCAGGCTGAGGAGCTGGGCAGGGCCTTTCGCTGCATGTACCCTGGAGGTCAAGGTATTTGCAGGACACACACTCGCACTCACGTTAGATAATAGATCCAGTACGAGGGATCCTTCTGCTTTGGTTCTGATCTAAATGAAGTTATTTCATGGTGTAAAAAGTATGATTTCTTTTGTTCCAAAAAAAGGTTTCTAGTACAGTTCTGCTGCTTAAAACCACCATCAAAAACATGTTATAGAAGTATTTATTCATCATATAAACTATTTATAAAATCCCCATTTATTTCCTGGCTTCCTCAAACACTCACAAACATTATTAAAGGTCATTTATATTCAACACAGTCAAGAGGGCCAATGATCATACGTCCCAGTCTGTCTGTCCTCCCACGTGTACCTTTGCTCGTAAATGTTTATTTCCAGTCACTGGCACTGGCAGCAATGCTGCGTGCACTGTCAACATTGCATAGCTGACTTACAACGTGTCAAGAAGGTCAAGGGTGGAGGTGATTTTAGAGAAGCCAGACAAGCCAGATTTCCAGGCTTCCCGCAGCCACTGAAACGTTTTTGTACCATTAATTTCAATTTCAGTGCAGGTCTAGATCACTCTCTTTATAGTGTGTGTATATGAGTGTGTTTAGACTAATTTAGTCAGATATATATTCTTTAATTACAATATTGTTTCACACACATTGTAAAATCATTACCTCATCAACTTGCTGTAATTACTTCAATTTTGTGCCTCTATGGTGGTTGTTGAGGCGGTTACTACACAGAAAACAAGAAGAGGCTGCTGGTAGTTTGTCTCTGCAGTAGTGAGTGAAAGTCAGATTGAAAAGAATCTACTGTTTAAAGCACAAAAACTGTAGAAAGCGAGCGTGTGACAGCCACCTCAAGAGTGACTGGAAGACCTTTTAATCATGTAAACATACTGCTAAATATGTGCTTCTTTAAGCCTTCATTTCTTTCAACTGGAACAATTATTGTTAAAATCACCAAGACCCACATTAGAATTAATATTTTCTCAGTCACTTCAACAGTCAGTGGTTTCTCAGAGAGGCCATTAGAGGAACTGCATCTGAATTCACTTCATTTAAACTCCGTCTTGGCTCAAGGTCCTAAAAGTGCTCAGAATAAAGTTCCATGACGACTGAGCAAACTCCATCAGCTGATGAAGGCCATGTGTATGTTCTAAAGCACCACGACAGGCGAGTAAGTGGACCTTGAGTTAAGATTGTGCCGTCAACCACCTCCACGTTGCCTTCAACATCCTGATGCAAAGGTCGCTGCTGTTTACAGTCAAAGCTGCACCTGTAACGAGGATTAACGTTATCTTTATATCAGGAACGGAGCATTTTGAGAATTGCTGTTACTAACAACACTGCTGCTGTTTTGATAGTGTTTTTGTTTCATGGTGTCACATTGGATGATAATATTCAGGCTGAAAATACTGCTTGCCCTGCCGTCTAGCAGTCGCTCCGTGCTGTCCACACACTTTGCAGCGCACTACGTCACGGTGGAAAGTTCTCAGGTGTGGATTCGAGTACAGCTGAGCACACCTGACCTCACCCGGACGAACAGAACTGCAGCAATGTTTCCTCTTTTTAAATTTTAGTGTGGAGTTGGTCTTTAATATAAAGACTACACGCAGCACCTGTAACCCTGACCCTCTTAAACAAATTTAAATATAATTAATAAGCAGACACAATAACATTTTCTCTCTCTCTATCACTTTGCAGAGATTTTAACTGAGCAGCACCTTTGTGTCATTCATAAATTGCCTTTTTTCCCTCCTTCTTAAGTCTCTGCTGTTTAGTGCATGCACACCACCTCAGCACTGCACAGAAAAACAACCTGAAGCAGAACTGAAGAGTAGATGCTCTTGTCTCTTTGCTGCTTCGTCCCAGCCACTGTTTTGTTTTCATACTTCTTTCTCCAGCACAAGTTTTGTCTATTAACTCTGCTCTTCTCTTCTTACCTGTCGTTGCGCTGTGTAAACTACCAGCCTGTAACCGCCGGTCCCATGGCTGTGAGTCCCCTATTGGCTTTGGTAAGAGAAGGGTTTCCCGGATATCACCGCTCTTCCACTCCTCCTCTCATTCTGCGCGTTTTGTTGCTCCGTCCACTAACGTGCTCTGATCTCTCCTCTCATCATGATTCTGTTTCATTTCGCCCGGCGACTAGTCCGGCTTGTCCTACAGTGAGATTGCTGTGGATTGTTTGTGTCGTCATTGATGTGTTTCAGAGGTGATCCACCGCAGCAGATGTTTTGGTAACTTGCTCGTACATACACAGGCAGCTAAAGCGACTGCAGTTTGGTGTCGTGAGCTAACGCGGATCATCTCACACTAATCCTCCTGCATCGTTTCCCCACGAATTCTTGGGATGTTTTTGTTTGTTTGATGAAAGCCAGTCGACTTTGGCCCGGTTTAAGTCCCCGACACGTTCCAGATCTTTCTAGTAAAATAAGGCATGATAAAGCAAGTCAAGCTGATCGTATAACATCAGGCTATTTGGTTGTACACTAAAGAAAAACGCATGAAGCATCAGTGTGATTTGATCTGTAGCGTTGGTATGCATCCACCTCCTACAGCGCAGGGTGGGAAATTAGCTCCAGCCACCAGCCGATAATGATTTACTATCGAGTGGCTGGCGATTGTGAACATTCGTCTGTCAGTGGCAGCCTGGTAGATGTTCACATATAATTTCCCACCCTCCTACAGCTCCATTAATTTAGTATTTTTAGCATGTTAAAAGTCTTTCTCTTTAGGTAGGCAATCTAAAGTATTTGATCTCGTCTCCAGGGGTTTACTCAACATCTATTCACTTCACTTTCACTTCATTTCATTCGTAGGTTAAACCACACCATTTAAGTTCACATTAAAGTGAAATGAGCCATATCAAAAGCTTGCAAAGCATTTTGAGGACACGGCATTTGAACTGAAAGTGATGTTGTACCTGCACAGGTGCTGTATTGCCTGTGTACCTGTTTTGAATTTAAATCCTTGGTACTTTGGGGGACAATCAACGCATCATTTTATTTGTTTTTCTCTTTTCTTTCAACTCCCTCCCTCCCCAGCCGTTTCTTAACTGAGAAAAGGATTGCACGGTGTACCTCAGTGCTGTAAGCAGGCCAGTTAACCGCGATGCCCCGCTCTGTGTACAATCTTCCAGGTGACTACGCTGGGTTTCCAGGCTGCGGCCTCCTGCGCCTGCACAGCACTTACCGCCACGACCTGAAGATCTACGCCTCTGACGAGGGCAGGGTGCAGATGACAGCGGCTGCATTCGCAAAGGTAACTCTGCCCCCGTACCTTAAAGACTACAACTTCTTATTTTTAACTAACTTTAACACTTAAAGGGAAAGAATATCTCTATAGATGCTTGATCTACTTGTTCTTATGCCGTAGTGATGAATACTGTTATTCCCAATATTATTTAATGTGTTAGGGGATGCTTTCTTTTTCAGGGAACACTGTCCTACCCATAATGTAATGTATGTTCAGATTTGGCAGTAAATCTTTTTTTCTGGTTACTTTCAGATTCTTTGCATAGTGGGATAATTCATACCTGTGAGGTTTTGATATGGATACAGGTGCAGTTGTTCCACGGAAGTTACAGCTTCTTGTGTTGTGCTGTAGTGTGACTCGCAGGCTGGCCTGCAACAAAGGATTATTGTCATTATTATCAATGTTAATTATCATCACGTCTCGCACCAAAAACACAAGGTTCACACTGAGAAGCTGCAAAAAGCAAATGTAAATCATGTAAATCTATTGTTTCAGCTCTACTTGAGAGTATAAAGTGTGACTTGAGAAAATGAAAAAAAATATATATTAGAAATAAATAATAACTAAATAAATAATAACAGTATTTTCAGCATTAAAGGTCTTTAAATACTTGTAATTTGACAAAGTGACATTTCTGTGTAAAGACTTAGCATTTTAAGAAACTGCACATCCACAATAAGAACACTTAAGGTGCTTAAAAAGGTTAAAGGTTGCATAGTTTTTCCAAAACCTTAGGTTCTCTGAGGTGAAAATGAGGAAGAGTCCCTCAGTAGAGATGACTTGACACGATTCCCTCAGGTCAAGCTCTCTGGTTTCTCTGCAGGGTCTGCTGGCTCTAGAGGGGGAACTGACTCCGATCCTGGTCCAGATGGTGAAGAGTGCCAACATGAACGGACTGCTGGACAGCGACAGCGACTCTCTGACCGACTGCCAGCAGAAGGTGAAGGCCAGGCTGCATGAAATCATGCAGAAGGGCCAGGAGTTCACACAGGACGACTATCAGAAGGTATGTACGTGGCAAACCTGAGATGGTGAAGTGAAGATTTGATAAAGTGCCAGTAAGCTTTCACATCGACGTGCTTCTCAAGTGTTCATTCTTGAAATATTTCAACGTTTATAAAGAAATAATGTTATGCAGGTCTGTTTCCACTTGTAACTTACTGCTAATTATAAACGTGTATCTGACTGAAGCTTCTCACGGCACTTTCTAAAGCAGTGGTGGCATTTACTTCATCTTGACCCACTTGAACTTGTGTATGTACATTTTATGCTACTTTATATTTCAATAGGAAATATTGTACTTTTTACTCCATCTATTTTCAGAATGGTATTTCTGCTTCTACTTAATTAAAGGATCTGAGTTCTTCTTCCACAACTGGGCTAAAGTTACGTTACTGTGTTTATGAAGATATTTATATAGAGCGTGTTATTTATTTTCCCAGTTGGCACCAACTGGCAGCCCATCGCTGGTGAACTCAATGAAGATCATACAGGATCCAGTCAAAACCTGCGACAAGGTGCACGCCCTCATCCAGAGTCTCACCTCACAGATCCGCAAGAGACTGGAGGACCCCAAGTCTGCAGGTAGTGTGGACCTGTAGTACCTGTACACAGGTTCAGGGGCACAGGGGAAAAATATCCAGCTACATGTGGTTTAGTCCGTGGGCTTTTGTCTGCACGAGTCAGACAGAAGCTTAACATGTTTGAAATGTCAAGTATTTTTTCAGAGACAATTACCTGTTTAACATTTGGACCATGTTGACGAACATCCTGTGCTTCTCCTCAGATCTGCAGCTTTACCACAGCGAGACGCTGGAGCTGATGCTGCAGCGCTGGTCCAAACTGGAGAGAGACTTTCGCACGAAGAACGGCCGCTACGACATCAGCAAGATCCCGGACATCTACGACTGCATCAAATACGACTCGCAGCACAACGCCTCGCTGGGACTGGAGGACACGCTGGAGCTGTTCAGGCTGTCCCGCGCTCTGGCCGACATAGTCATACCGCAGGTCCACGGAGAACATTCGTCTTTAGCTTTGTAGCACATTTGAGGTGTTCTCAGGCTCTCATAGTATAGTCATAGCTGTAAAGGGTTGCATGCTTTAACTATACAAACCTTTCGCATTAGTACTGAAGTGTTTTGTAATATATTGGAGAGTTAAACTAAGAGTTTAGTTTAGAGAGTTAACTCATCTGGAGGAGTCGGGGAATGTCAGATCTGTTATAACACAGGTCACATTAGAGAAGGCATTTTACTGATCATTTCACACGTGTATCGCATTAAACAGTGTTTTTGAAACCAGCTATTTTTCCCTTTGAGCATAAAATCCAACTTTATTGATCCCTGTGGCAAGAATATAGTGGTCCACCAAAAACAGTAGGGTGACTCAGCAGTTAAAATCAAAATACTAAACAAAGCATGCCATTTTAAATAAAACAACCCAAAACAGCATGAACAGTGAAACACTTTCTCAGTTCTAAGTTAATTTTGGAGGTGTTAGAGGAAAGTAATGGGATTTTATATTAAGCCCCTTCATGCAGTGAAAGTGCCCTGTGATGTGGGATAGTATTTCCCTGCCTTCTGCCCCCAAATATGCTGAGATAAGGCTCGGTCCGCTCACGACCATAAATAAGTAGATTACAAACAAGTGGATGAAAGTGTTCAAATGTCTTTTTCTTCTCTTTCACATCATCCTCATTAGGAGTATGGCATCAGCAAAGCCGAGAAACTGGACATCGCTCAGGCTTACTGTGTTCCTCTAATGAAGAAAATCCAGCTGGACCTGCAGAGGACCCACGAGGACGAGGCGGTGAACAAGCTGCACCCCCTGTGAGAAAGCAAGCCGCCACTGAAGCGCACACAAACATGCTACGCACACGTGTACAGAGCGCTGTGTGGACCGATGAGCTCATGTCTTGTTCCCTTGTCTTCAGGTACTCTCGCGGCGTGATGTCTCCTGGTCGTCACGTCCGCACGCGACTCTACTTCACCAGCGAGAGCCACGTTCACTCCCTGCTCAGCGTCTTCCGCTACGGGGGGCTGCTCGATGTACGACTTTATCATCTGACTATTCTGTTTTCCACTAAGTGATGGTGTTAATTCTGTCTGCGTCTGTTCGTGATGATTTGCCACAATAAGAGGTAGATCTAGAAACGGATGCTTAATTTTAAATATTGCACTTTCTGCAAGCATCCAGGATAGGATAGGATGGAGATCTGAAGAGGTCTGCTGGATGGGGTTATAAATAGAACATCAGAAATGTTCCAAACAGTTTTCACTAAATGACCACGAGTTAGGTTTAGTGATTAATATGTTTTGTACATGGGGTTATGCAGGTTACCTCATTGTTGTCTCAAACATAATGCCTTTTGTTTCATGGTGGTGTGAGGGTTTTATTGTCTTTGCTTTTTATCAGGTGTTTTATTTTGATATGTGTGTCTGTCTAAGGTGTCGTTTTCATGTGTTTTTTGTTTGCGTCCATGTTTGTTTGTTTGTTTGTTTGTTTGTTTGTTTGTGTGTGATTTAGGAGGAGAAGGACCAGCAGTGGAAACAGGCGATGGACTACCTGAGTGCTGTGACTGAACTCAACTACATGACCCAGATAGTCATTATGCTGTACGAAGACAACAATAAGGTCAGCTTGCACAGAGCTCCACAACTGTGCAGCAGAAGTGTCTCATTTATCTTTTTGCCGGCCTTTTGCAGTTTGCACTGTGTGGATTTCATTATGTCTGTGTTGTGGGCAGGACCCCTCCTCAGAGGAGCGCTTCCACGTTGAGCTTCACTTCAGTCCAGGAGTCAAAGGGTGCGAAGATGAGGAGAACGTACCTCTTGGCTTCGGCTTCCGCCCAGCCTCCTCCGAGGTGTGTGAATGTTTGTTTGTGTGTTTGCCTTGCATGTTTCTGCCTTGTTCAGGGTTGGGCCACTTATTTGGCCTTCTAAAGTTGTGTAAACCTACAGACAAACATTTAATATATTCAAAAAGAGAAATCCACATGTACAATAATGCGTTTGTTATTTTTGAGGAGACAAACTGTATCGGTTTGATAAAGTCTGTCAGTTTCTAAGGTTGCGCAATTAGCATCTTTTTTCTTTTTTTTTTTTTTTTTTACATCAGAAGATGCATAAAATTGCAGAACTGTATCTGGAATCAGATGATTTAGCCAGCTCTGTATTTTAGTTGGTATCAGAGCTGCCTATCTATAAAAGATATGAGCTCACCGCGCTCTCTGCTTACATGTGCACAGTTTGATGATGTTGCATTACTACATTCAGAAGTTGAATACCTTTTAGTAGGAAGTTGCACCGACTGAGCAGTTATTTTGAAGTTCTTGCTTGTACAGTGATGCCACGTGGTGGTTTATGAAAACACATTCAAACATGCGATTTGATTTCGTGTAGCTCGTGTAGCTCAGGTGGTTTTTGCGGTCTATCCCTGTGGGACTGCTTCCATGGACAAGAATATATAAACTAATTCTCGTGTTCTCTGATCCAATCAGAACCAAGACAAAAAGCCCAACCAGGGCAGTCTGGAGGACCTCACCCAGGACCAGCCAGACCAGGCACTTCCTGTCTCTGAGCCAATCAATATCCAGCGAAGGTCCCCCATGATCCGCAACCGCAAAACAGGCTCCATGGAGGTACCAAACCGTAGTGCTGGTGTTTCAGGAGTAGTGCTGAGTGTTTCTTTTAACTTTTCCACTTGGTAGTCTCTTTAGTTGAACACTTTTGCATTTTTATTTGTTTATTCATTTGGTTTTGTTTAACTGATCTATCCTGAGACACCAGGTCCCTAATTTACTGTGGCAGCTGTGTCAGTGTTAACCCCTGGTCTCCATGACCCCACTCAGGTCCTCTCTGAGACCTCTCCCACCCATTCCTCCAAAGGCTGCACGTCCCACCGACTCTTCCCCTCGTGTTCACGCCAGTCTCCTGAGATCAAACCAGCCAGTGGCCTAGGTGGGCACCTTATTTATTGTGTGTGTGTGTGTGTGTATGTGTGTGAGGGGGGAGGTAATAGAGAGAGAGAGAGTTTATGCCAACAGGGACACTGAACCTCACAACACATTTATCTCCAGCTGTCATCACTGATCCTCCTCTCACCACAAGCCCCGCCCGGCTGTGACTTCTCCCTCACCCTCCCACCTTTTCATACCCCCCACCCCCCCTTCCCCTCTTTCTGACGGGCACATAGCGTCCACCCCAGCTTACCTTAGCAGCAGCCAAGCAGCATCAGACTCCAAACTATGTATGCAAGAGGTCAGTGGAACGAGTTGCGTTCACAGCCAACTGCAGGATCTCTGGTGTCACACAGTATTCAGAGTACCGCAGCGATGTCCCTGCTAGGTGATAAAGTGACAACATAGGGAACATACTGTAAGCGTTTCTATCTTTTTTATGAGGGGTTTATAGGAAACAAACCAAACTTCTGAAGGTCAAACTGAATCATAAGACCCGTTTTATTTGAACTTTAAAATATATATATAACAGGAAATGATACATTATGTGCAACATTGAACACTCCTGCGAACTAAACTTCAGTTTATATACAATGATAATTATCAGTTTATTTTATTTTTTGCAGCTGTCAGCATCTCTTCCATTTCCTTTGCTGTTGATGTACGTTATTGTCCCAGAATGCAGTGCACAGTGTCAATCTTATAATATATTTTTAGTGTAAACATAATAGATGCATGCTTAGATTTAGTTTGTTGTATTGAATTGGGAAGCAACAGTGACAGTTTCTGGTTTGATACATTTACACAGTCCTGAAAACATTAGAAGAAATGTGGTTATGATGCAGTAAAACCTAAGGCGATATAAACAAGCGCATATTAGAGCTGTATATGAATTCACATCACTGGATTTATAATAAACAGTAAGCCCATGCACAACATGAGTGCACAACATGAGCACTCCAGAAAATATTCCCCAGCAGATTGACTAATAAACATTGTTGACACAATCCATTTTCTTTTTGCCCCATTTGCAGGAAATGTCATTTAAGAATTAATCTTCCATGAAAACCTGATTGTATATAATTTAAAATCGTTATCCCCTATATAGGGAGGTACATACTCAGCAGCTTTATGGTACAGTACATGCACCTCAGTCCAACGAACTGTCCGGGAACACCTTTTTAAACTAGATGAAACAATCAACACATTCTCTTAAAAACTTGTTCTTTATTGCACCAATTATGGCTCATGGTCTCTTTTTGGTGCTACAATGAACCTTCTCAACTTAAGATGTTTGAGTAGTTCTTCCTGACCCCCTGTCCTGGCACACAGAAAGGGTTGAGATGCATTAAAGGTTCCAAATCGGCTGAATCAGAGGTCTTGTTTTGAGTTCCTCTCTGGGTCCATCAGACTGATTTAACATCTTTTGCATCTAACATGTTTTGCTGTGGGTGCAGTTTCCATGTAATCTCCAATGTGCTAACACGGTGACACTCACACAAGCATGAAAGCCCGTCGTCTAAATCGATCCGTGTGGAGGAAACCATAAACCCATGAGTGTGAGAACAGGGAGTGGAGTCACTTAGTGGAAACATTTTGTCTCGTGTGCGTCACTGGGAGTTTCAAACTGTGTCCCACTCTGCGACGATGAACTGCTTCACTTTGTGTTTGCACAATGAAGACCAAAAATACATTTTTGTCACACAGTGGAGTGGAAGGAAGCCCATGTTTTCAAAATGAAAAAAATTTGAAGGTGTAATCATTGGGCAAAAAAAGGGCAGCATGGGTTTAGTGCTACTTCTCCCTAAATGTGTTAATCAACATGTCGCTCAGCGCTTCGTTATCACAAGTCTGAAAGCAGCAGTCGGTTCTGTGTGCGAAGACATCAAAGGAGCTCCGTCTGAAGCTCTGGGGCTGTTTGTTCTGTATGTTAAGTGTGAGGCCAACAACACGGGTCACAGACACAGAGCAGGTGTCGGGCCGACCTTGTTAGTGAGCTGCTTCTCAAACCGTCATACTGTTTATAGAACAAAGGAAAGAGGCACTGACGCCTTTTTAAAATTATTTTTATTTATTTCCAGAGATAATATGTGCTCTTTATACTGTGTATAGATTTAAAAATATTAGATTAAAACTAATGATAAATATATGAGAATTGTCTGTTTGATATTCTCACTGTTAACTTAAGCTTCAGAGGGTTTGTGCACAACAGGGGTCTGAAACAATCCCATTTCTCCGCACGGCCTGTTCGTCACGCCTCTGCTGGTTTTGCATAAAACACACACACACACACACACACACACACACACACACACACACACACGTTCTGTTGGCCTTGTCCACACATTTGCACACATGCCCGGGTCTCGTAGATGCGGTCACTGTTGTGAAAACCTTGTAGCTTGCATGTCATCAGTTCCAGGAATAAATAGCCTTGTTTTCAGATTCTACATGAAACAAATTGAAGTTAAACGTGAAACATTTTTTTGACAAAAGTCAGCCAAACTGCAGTTACAGGGTTTTCACACAACTGTACATCCTTTTGAAATGTACGCACACTCATTCCAAAATCTCCCCATAGCAACAGTTTATGAATAATGGCATGGTGTGTAATTAAAAACTAATCCTCACCCCGCACCCCCCCCCTCCCCGGCTCCTCCTCACACAGGCTCGCACTTCTCTGGCCTCTTCAGTGCCTCCGCCCTTGGGGTATCCTGTAGCGCCCCCAACCTGCGGGACTACGTCCGCACGCACCACCACCACCACCGAAAACCACCTCTGTCCCCCGGCAGTCTGCCGTGCCAGAGTGGCATGTTCGGTACGTTCACACCGCTGCCCGTCCTCCTCCACAAGGCGGGTCTTTTCATCTCTGTCCTTCTCGGGAAGGTCTCCAAACTCTTTCTAACTTCAGAATATCTTCTTTTTTTCTTCTATCTTCTTTTTTTATCAGCTTTTAAGCTTTAGATACTTTGGTTTTTGGGACATTTTTTTTAATTTTTTTTTATCGAAGCTCCTTTTTCTTTTTTCTTCTGCTCCCGAAACAAATCAGCAGTTTCAATCTGTTGCATCCCATTTCTTGAGTGATTGATTCTGCAGTGTGCATGAGCATTGATTTGACAGCTGATTGGCTGTGCAGAAAATGCTGAGCATGCAACCTCACATTGGACTGTGTGATGTACCGCAGCTGTCGGTGATCAATGTTCTTCCCGATCAGCATGCCCACCCACTGATCACACCGCTGTCTGCTTGGGTTTGAACGTGTTGAAATGTTCTTTTTCTCTCTCTGTGCACGTTGTTTTGCAGTTCGTACCACATCCTCTCTCAGAGAATTTAATATCATAGTCCACAGTAAAGTAGTTTTTGTGTCTGGAAGCCAGAAGTCTGGCTTTTTTTCATTAATCACAATTTACGGTAATCCTTACATTAAGAAACTCAGCCTGTTATTTGGAACAGATGTGTTTTCAAGAACCAATAATCCACCTTTTAAATAATCCCCAGCCGCATTCTCCCTCTCTCCCTTCTCCCTCAGTCTCATGTTGGTAACGACGGATACAAGCAAGCTGCTTTTACAGCCACCAGGGGTCCATGTAGCAGGTTTAATTATCCCAAACATCTGGATTGGAGATCATTCTCATGGTCACAGCTGTGTTTTTAAGTTAGACAAGTTTGTTCAGTGCTTTCAAAAGATGAATGTGACACTTCCTCACATCACTGACTGCTAAATTATATGGATCTGCAGGGAGTGTGCCCCCTCCCCCACTGCGGGTTGTAAACACAGAAACTGAGCTGTTGAGTTTATCCACTGGGTGTCAGTCTGACCGCAAGGCTGCACACCGCCAGGATCAAACAGATGCTTTCCTTTCTCAATTCTGTTACATCATGTGATCCTCTCTCAAAGACAGGCGAGAGTCTGACGTCACTGCCGTTCCTTGAAGGCAACAGAGTGCTGCACACATTATTCTTTTTACTGCAAATGTGAAAGAATGTGCACCCCTGGTTTGAATTCAGACCTGAGAGTGACCTGCAGCGTTCAGAGCAGTGCTTCCCAGCCTTTATTGTTTCCCTGCAGCCGTCCTATCAGTTCCCCTTCATCAACACCACCCGTCAGGTTCCAAATGTGTCCTTTTTAATGAATTTTGAACATGATGTAATGTTACTCTATTAATTATATAAAAGTGGATATTCTTACAATAACTTTGTGATCCTCGAGCCTGGAAAAGTGGCCAATTGGAGACAATCTGTTGTTTTCATGAGGTTTGGAGAAGTTTGCATTGCTACTTTTACCAATTAAAGTGGCAGAAGATGATTCAACCAACTATAAGCAATATTTTTATATTAACAATGGATCTCGTGATTACACAGCCCACTGACTCTGCAGCTCCCCTCAACTCTGCGGAGCTTTATAGCATCTTTCAGGTCATTGTTGAGCTGTCCAGCCTGCAACGTTATTGTTTTGGTTCGCTGTCACCGCTCTCATCTTGTTTTCAACCGCAGCAAAAAAGCTCTAAAAACCCGACTGTGCGCCACCAGCTCCACCAGCTCTGCACCAAACTGCAGGTACAGTTAGCGACTAGCTGGTGAACATAATGTAGCATTTAGCTGCTGAACATACTTCCCTTAGGAGTAGGTAGAGACCAAAACACAGATAAAAGGAGTAAATATTGGACTTGCATTTGTCGGGTGGCCAGAACTTTGTTCAGTTCCGCTGTATAGATGAAACGAAAGATAATGTGTTATTAGTGAGCTTTAGAGATGCACGTAGTCAGACTTTGTTACATTTGGACATAGCCAGGCTTGCTGTGTCCAGTCTTTATGCTAAGCTAAGCTAACCTGCTGCTGTCTGTTGCTTCATATTCACCCTACAGACACGAGAGTGATACCAATCTTCTCATCTCAACTCACGGCAAGGAATGAGTGTGTTGCCCCAAACTGTTGCTTTAAAAAGAGAGTTGCTAGTGGAAGAAAGCAGTTCAAGGAAAGGAAAGATCAGAAAGTCCAGCGTCACTCCTCCTGCATGTTCCCTGTTCAGCCACAACGTCCAGCATTTACTCCACCTGCTCCACAACCTTCCCGTTCACTTCCTCTGACAGCCTCACCTCCTCTGTGCTCATTCAGAGATGACCCTCATTTTCACGCATGTTGGTTGGCAGACAGATATTGATGAGTCGACTGGCCAACTCTCTCTCTCTCTCTCTTTACTCTTTCCTTTTCTCCTCATGTCAAAACGCATACAAACAAAGAGGCAACCAGGCAGACGCAGGCACCAGCGCTCCCAGTAACACCAGTTACCTTTCTTATCTCCTCAGAGCTGTTCTCTATGCCGGCAGTAAAGAGATTTTCTGTGTCGTTTGCCAGGCATCCGACTAATGGTATGTCTGCTTTTATTCACGTTTATTTCGACGCTCCTCCAGTTTTTCTTGTTTTCTTGCATGACCTTTTTGTGGGAAAACATTTCCTGTGTTTTCTATTTTTGGGAGTTTGACGTTTGTTGCGTTAATTACATTAAACGTCTTTAAGATAAAAAATTATACTTTATTATAATTTTTTTTTTTTCTGCTTCACCACACACCCTCGGTGTTCGTTGTACCTTGTGTTGTTTTCGGCCCTCACCGCTAACACCACCTCCTCTGCCTGCAACTGTTTAATTTGTCTCTCTGATCCTGCTGTTTCTTCAACGGATGGATGTATGTGCCTTTATGTGGAATATATCTCCTGCCTTGAGATATATTTCCACGTGTTGCTGTGCACACATCGTAACATATCCTCACCTGCACTTCTTGTTCATTTTTTTGTTTGGGTTCTAAACGTTTAAAGAGTAACTCAGAACCAGCCTGCAAAGCCGTGTTTTATTGCATTTTCTGATTTGAAAGTCTCACCTGTGAAAGCGCCCAGCATCACTAGGTGGGTGTGGTCCGAATTATGCTTTGCCACACCCAACAGTGATGTCACGGTGTACCGACACACCCTGGAGTACGCTTCCACATCACTGCAGCAAGGACGAGATTTTCAGGAGGTGTGAAGTTGCTCTTTAAGTTGCATGTGAGTCGATTTCCAAAAGTGTTCACAACATGTTTCCATAATTGGTTGGATTGCAGCTTTGTACCCACACACCCAACACAAGGACTCAACAAGTCGTGTGTTTACTGGTTTTATTCATGTAGAGAATTGTGTATTTTTAGTGTAGTGCAGTTCTTGAAAGTTGTCTTTCTTCATTAATGTCTCAGTTTTTGTTTCACCCAAATTCAGTTTTCTTTGCTGTTTCATTTTGTTCATAAAATTAGTTCTACTTTACAAGCATACAGCATACATACATTCACAGCTTACTCTTGTATTTCAGAGATGATTGAATAGAGCTGAAGTGATCTGGTGATTAGTCGATTGGCAAAAAATAATCGGCCAGTTTATTTTGGATAATTGATTAATAATTTCACTCAATTTTTCAAGCAGAAAAGCCCCAAACCCTCTAGTTTCAGCTTCTCCACTGCGATTTATAATTTATAAATATCTGTTATATCAAAACAAGATATAAAAGCCATCACCATTGACTCTAGAAAATGTTATTGGACATTTTTTACCTTTTTCACCCAACAATTTATTAATTAACCGAGAAAATAATCAGCGGATTTATCAGTAATGAAAAGAATTGTTAGTTGCAGTCCTTAAAACAATGCAAAGTTTTCTTTTGGAAAAGGCAGCTGCTGGGAATTAATGAGTTACTCTTCAGTTCTTGTGTTGTGAATTTATTTATTTATTTGTTTGTTTGTTTGTTGCAGCATGATAAAACTCACTCGGTACCTTCTTGAAATTCTTGTTTTGAGGCGGTTTTGTCCCACCGCTGTGTATCATTCATGGATGAACTCACTGATGCCTCTTCAGTCTGCAGAACGGGCAAATTAATAGATGATGTTTAGGATTTAGATCAGTGGCTCAGAAACAGCCCGGCATGTGTTGGCAGTCTGAGCACCAGGAGCGTCCTGACGTGTTGGTTCAGGGTGACGAGCGGAGTCGCTGTGATTCAGAAATCAGATAAAATGTTGACGAGTGTTTTGGACAAACCACTGGGCACCACAGCGATGAGAGTTTGGACTGTAGTTCTCGCGTGTCCAGGATGCATCTGGTATTTAAGTTTAAGCCCCGGGAGACTTAATAAAGTGACTTAAGTAATTATTGGATGTGTTGTTTTTGTGATGTCCACATTTTAATTAGAAAGAAGTGTTAATTAACAATTATAAATCTTGTTTGTTTTGTTTTTCTATCCCCAACTTGTTTACCTCATTATGCAGGCTGTTTTTTTCTGCTTCTTTTAGTTTGGATTTTAAAAATGGCCTTAAATGAAATTTCTAATTTTGTGACAGTGATAATACATAATGAGAGGAAAGGGAAAGTAAATATTGAACTTAAGTAGATTGGTTGGCCAGAAACACGTGTCCAGAAGAATGCAGTGTTTCTATGTACATTTGTGTTTCTTTTTAAAACCTGTGATGTCAGATTATTGACCACTATTTATGACGTGTGTGTGTGTGTGTGTGGCTTAGTTCATAAAGGTCAAGACCTGTATTGATCAAATGAAGTGAGATTGAAACTCAATGTACTTTCTGTGATGAATCCATTCAGACACGCAGCTGCTTTACAAATACAATCCACGTCCTAAAGCCACACTGCTGTTTTAGCTCTGTGCCTCCTGTCGCTCCTCCTCCTCCTCCTCCTGCTCCACTGTACTTTCTCCTCCTCTTCCTCCCTCCCTGCTCTGCCTCTCGTCCCCTCAGAGCCCTCAGACGTGCTCCATGTAGTCCAGCTGCTGGGGGGGCTTCCCGCTGAGTCGGCCGTGCTGGGGTTTGCCCCTCTGGCTGTGGACGGGGCCGTGGCCCACCACCTGCGCCACTGTCCCTACCACCTCCGCCTCCTCAAGACCTGGCTGGTGTCTGGTCAGGAGCTCCCAGAGTCCCTCCACGGTCAGCCTCTGTAGACCCCTTTTACTTCCTGTTGCTTCCTCTTCCTCCCTATTGCCCCGTTCAGACAGCGTTGGGGCAAGTGGGACGCCGTCAATGCCAGTTGAGCTTTGCATCTGTATTTCAATGCTTTACTTTCTTTCACTCTGTTTTCTCCGCCTGTGCATTGATCCTTTCTCCTGTCCTTCTTGTCACATCTGCAGCACGGCTCTATTTCATGTCCAATTGTCAACGTGCTCCTGTTCTTCTGTTACTTTGCATGTCTGCCAGAGGGTGAAACGCTTGCTTTGAAAGCAGGAAATGTCCATTTTCGTCTGCAGACTTAGTCACAGTGAAACCGCAGTTCTCCTCATTCGAGCCTTTGGGCAGAGTTTAGATACAAGGGGTTAAAAGCTCTGAGATCTGATTGGGTCGCTCAATAGTGGGCGTGGTTTAGCGAACACCTGCGTTGGATCAGGAGGAGGACGAGGAGGAGAAGTTAGACTTTAACCACATTATTTGGAAATGTGAACATTTGGCACTATTTATCGGTGGATGTGTAATGTACTATTTTGTGCATAGGAAAAATCAATTTTATGTCATTTAAATTTATAGACCTTTTATAGTTTTTTCCCTTTTTAACATCTGGCCAGCGACAGCAGATGAAACACACTGGCCTCTAAACAGTTTTCTCTGTGGATAATAAGCTAATAAAGGGTCAGCTAGTCGTCCAAAATCACATTTGATAGATAAATGCATGTAAATGCCCCCGGCAGTTTAGGATGACTCATCAAAAATGTTAGTTTTACAAAAAAATGTCAATTACAAAAACATTTGTTGGTTCAAGCGTCTTAAATGTGAAGATTTGCATGTAACAAGACAACATGGACTATTTAACACAAGGACACAGGATTGACTGGTCACCTTTTGTACCATTTCTGGAGATATATATAAAATATGAAAAAAATATGAATCTGCACGGGGAGGACAATCCGCTCTACGTGCATGCTGGGTGGACACTTGATGACCAGCCAATCAAAATCGTCTCACTGCATTGTGTGCATGCTCCATCCTGAGCAGTGGGTGTAGAGAAAACCCCCTTAATAACTCGACAAGCTCAATAAAGAGCTCTGCAGAAAAGACTCGGGTGTTGATTGCACCAATTTGGCCTTCGCAGCAGGAGTCCACGACTGGGCATCGCTGCACCTCCACCAGAAACAAGGTTTCCCGGGCAGGTGGCAGATATTTGAGCGTCTGTTGAAAGATTTGGGTCGTCATCCCATCCCCTCATTTTAATTGGCTAATTAAGTGGTGGCCTGTTCATAAAGTGCTGATTTTGTAAAGCGTTTCTTGGGCACGTCTTGGCTCCTCGTGTCGCTTTAACGGAGCTGAGCAATTATCCTTTTACAGTCCGCAGAGTAGACCGTCTGTAATGAGTTACATGTTTTTTATTTGCTACGAACATCCAGGAGATTGAGATCTTCTTTTTTTTCCCCCACAACTTTATGACTTTATTTCTCTGCTGTTATAAAAAATCATGGCCCTCTTCTTTCCTGCCGCCTTTGTGTTCACCTGTCGCTAAATGCTTGAGTGAGCGGTGGGTTTTCTGCTCCCACTGCATCTAGTGTGTGTGAGCTGAATGTGATATCCACACGGAGAGGCTGCAGCAAAGACGGGGACGAGGGAGAGGTGATTAATGCCACCTCGCGTTACATCTGACGTCTGCTGAGCCGCCGAAACGCTTCCTCGTGTTGAGCAGCGATCTTACGTTGGTGTCATGAATAAAGCTGCTTTGGGTTAGGGGTTAACATCCAGTAAGGATGAGATGTGATGATTAATGTAAAGAATATAGTTGTCTGTAAAGTGTCCTGCCTTTCCACTCCTGTTTCTTTGTGTTCTGGTGTATATCAGCTATTTGGCCGAGGGCCCTACAAATAAAAATGTCACAGAGATATTTATATCACGGATATAAAATGTGACCGCAGGAGAAAAAAAAAACATGACTGCAAACAGAATTTGACGACTCTTACGTGATTTATCACTTTCTTGGTGTCCATAAAAGGTTTTGTCATTTGTGCTGCACCTGAATGATCCCATGAGAAACATTAACGCGGAGCAACTCCACTAAAACCTGAAAATGATCAACTGGGGAAATTCCTATCTTGGCCTCTCAAGGCCTCGATGGTTCCCGTACATGGAGCGCACCTGCTGCAGTTCGTTCCGCTTGTCGTTTGTATTAAACAAGTTGTTTCAGTTAGTAGCTGTGGAACAATCTGTAGTCGGGGCACATTATTCATGGGGAAATGCAAGGCTGACCAGCATGCTCTCTGGGGACATGGATGAACTGGAAGAGCTACTTCAACCTCCATCCATTCCCCTTTTCTTTCTTTGTCGTGGTGTTTCTCGCTGCACTGAATGACACCGGACTGTATTTTCTGTAGGTTTGTGTGTAAAAGTGCATTGGTTTGTGTTTTTACAAGTTGTATTTCTCAGCACACACACATTCCTTTTAGGGTGTTTTTATTAAAGTAAAATAAGCAGTACATGAATGGATTAATGTATGTTCAATTTAAAGTGATTCATGTATGGTAATCCCCCAAAAAAGAGGATAAAAAAGACTCCAAACATCAGAATCAAGATAAATATGTACGTGATTGACTGCATACACAGTGCTCTACTTAACACTTAACAGGGCTGTGGTCAATTCACTTTCAATTCATTAATATCAAAACTAGAAGTTTTGAAGAAGTCTTTTATTCATCAATAAGGTCAAAGGTCAGAGTGTAATACAACTTGCTCAAGGACGCTTCAGCAGGCCAGATAATTATGTGGCTTGTTTTTTTATTTTAGGTTTTATTATTGGATATCTGACTTCACCAGAGGCATACAGACGTTCTGAAATTTTAACCTGTACAAAAAGTTAGTTACAAGTGTTCATATCCAACACTGTCTTAGAGAAAATATAATTTAAGCGTCCGCATGGAAGCTTCAGTTGACAACTGTGGACAGACTGTTAGTTTATCGTATGCAGTGAACACCAAATCACTCTCCATACAAGTCATTAATCAATACATTTTCACGTAGTTCGAATTAGTGATAATTGATCCTCACCCTGTTATAAATACTCAGAACATCCCTTTTGTTGTTGCTATGGTTTTACTAACCAAAGAGGGAACTTACAGGGCTCGTACAAAGTCTTTCAAGCTTGGAAAATGCTTCATTTTCAACTGTACGAACCCTGAAATGAACCCCAAGCGTATTTTGTGGATGATTTTAACTTCACATTAATTTCGGCTGGTAGGTTTGTGTAGTGCGGCACGTAAACTGTGCCAGCCACTAATTTGAGATGTTTACAGTGGCCTAAAAGTCTGTGTGGCTAGTTAACAAATTAAAGACGGCTGACGAATTGTGGCTGCAAAATGAGCACAGAGAGCTTCAGCAGTGTCGCCACTCCGCCTCAGTTTCCCGTGTGATGGAGCAGCGGTACGATCCCGTTGTGTTTCGGTCTCTCCGTCTGTGCTGCAGGTTTTGAAGGCTGCTCCATGGTGCCCTCCATCTACCCACTGGAGACGCTGCACAACTCGCTCTCCCTGAAGCAGGTGGACGAGTTCCTCAGCGCGGTGTGCGAGAGCAGCAGCGAGGCCCACGTCAAAACCATGAAAGGTAGGCCCGCGTGGTGAAGCAGCAGGAACTGTTGTATACCTACGAGTCGTCCTGTGTTTAGTTTAGTTCTCCACTAGTTTGAAATTCAGAAAAAAGCTTTGTTCTGGGAGAAAGAAAAAGCTCAAGTGCAGCAAATACTTAAAGCACATCAAGTATGCCCTTAAAGGTTGCACTTGTTGTTGACTTGGCTCCGTGTTCCCACACATTGGATTTGTAAAGAAACAATGAGTGAGACGTTTAAGTGAGTTTGCAACCAAATATTGAATATTTTGCATCTTTGCCTGTTTTTGTACTTGTCTAATTCCCTTCTGTCCCCTAAAGACGGGGCAAAACAGGAAACAAGTCCTATTATATTGATCTGATGTGGATGTAAACACTATTAACTCCAAGTCATCATTTAGTCGAGCCGACTCGACAAACAACCCCTCAAATATTAAACACGGCTCTGTGTAAAGTGTGTAAGTAAAACTGAGTGCATGACATTTGGGAACAATCGTAATGTTGTTGTTTTGTGTGTTGGCTTCAGCGCTCTCCAGCCTGTTCGACTCTCAGAGCCAGACGTCTCTCTACAGCCCTCAGCAGCCTCTGTCCTCCTCTGGCTCGGAGGCGTCTCTCCGGCCACCCAGCCAGCCTCTGTGGCGTGAGTTTGTATTTTATTATGCAAATATATTCTGGAGAAGGAAACATCCGTTAAATCAAACTCTTACTACAATGAAAGGAAATCCTGTTGTTTGTCATGTTTATAATGTAATCTGTATACACAGTGGGTTTCTGGGTTTTTACAGTTTCTATTTAGATGCATTTCTTATAACAAAGAAACACTTGTTTTAAAGCCCCACTCTGACAGGTTGTCCAAATGTAACTCCACCAAAACGTAATTTTGAGCACTTCAACTAAAAATCACAATAATAGCAGGTTTTCTTCACTTATGTCTGTAATAACAGAACGACCGCTTGCAGGTAATCAGTGCGATCTGCCATCCTGCTCTTACTTCCGCTGTGCGATGTTGATGACGCATCGTCGGAAACGATGGATTTGCTCAAAACTGGCGAAACGTCTGCTGGTTCGTTAAATAGCACCACAGTTCCAAGAATCCTGAGCGCAGCGGGTTCAGGTGGAAGGAGGGACATAAGTGGTCAAAATGACTCATTCTCCGTTCATCTTCCGCTCTCACTGCTCGGTGGTTATCGGTCTCAGCAGGCTTTTAATCCTCTGCCCTTCCTGTAAACTACCGGTGTTTGAGGAAGTGATTTCCCGCTCGGATCATAAACATGATCAGCCGACACTGACGAGAGCGAAACGCGCTTCATCAAGCTGATGGAAAGGTACAACGAGCAGAGCGGCTTTAATATGTGAAAACAAAGAAATACTACCAGTGATGTTTGTTTTTCTTTCATTCTTTTAGATGAATGTTTTTTTCGATCCAAAGATCCCAAAGATATTCAATTTAGTAATAATAATAAACAGAGAAAAACAGCAGGTAACTGACACTAAAAGGACTCCACTGACTTATGATGACAAACGCGTGCAAAGCAAATGTGCGTAACTAACGGCTACTTTCTGCTAGCCGAGAGCGATGCAAGGCAGGCTAACTGTAACCTAAGCTAAGCTAAGGTTAGCCAGCTAGCAGTAACTTAGCTACGCTGCATGGATCTGGCGTTGGTTGCTTTGTAACGTTAGCTGATAAGTATCATGGAGCCAGTGGTCCAAGTGAAATACAGGAACATTACAGATAATAACTTCATTCTACATATGATTTGTAAATGAGGCAACAGGATGCTGCTGCAGTTCACTAGACGGCCACCAGGTGTCGTTAATAATAACTCCATATAGTACCTTTTAAATTATGAACTAAGTTGAGATTGTTTTGTTTTAGAAGCTCAGGAATGAACTTTGAAGCTTTACTGTAATGATTGTTCATCAATTGGAGATGAATTTGCTGTCAGTCAATGACTGAAGATCGATTTACAGCTCTGAACCAACCCCAAGTCTCTCTGGGTCGTGTAAAAAATGTGCCTATTAATAAGAAGGACGTGAGGGCTTTTCATGAACAGCCTGCGTTCTTCCAAAATTAGAAACATTTTTAATAAGACCTGAAACCGTCAGACGAGCTGAAGATTTAATGTCTGGCGGGGGGGGGGGGGGGGGGGGGGGGGGGGGGGGGGGGGGGGGGGGGGGGGGGGGGGGGGGGGGGGGGGGGGGGGGGGGGGGGGGGGGGGGGGGGGGGGG
>JAVQJL010015635.1:0-58743 GCA_036024295.1 Nannoperca obscura
ATGTATATATATGTATATATATGTATATTATATATATATATAGTGGACTGAGGTGACCATGAAATCCTTTGTTTTAACTGCAAAAACGTCCGTGTACTTTATTGTGATGAGCAAATGGAGGCTTTGAGTCGATAAAATAAAGGATGTTGATATAGATATAGATAAAGATACAGGTTAAATATCGAGGCAGTGCAAATGAATGTGAGTTACTCTTGCTGCATTTATTGACAGAGCTTATATCACGTAGTTTGTTCCCAACTCAAACCAAACATCTAGCGTCGCACTGAAACATCAAGAAAAGCGGCTTCCATTTCAGCGGATGCGACAATATCTGGCAACCCGGAGACGTAATCCGTGTCAATTGCCGGGCGACGTAGCGTGAATAAAGGCCCGAGTCTATTTCTGACCGTGGCTTCTTTCTTTTTCTTTAACGCGCGTTCCATACCTGCCTTTCTGCCCCGTTTGTCTACTTGGCGGGTTGATGATTTATCTCGCAGGTTGCCCGTTGCTCCCTCCTCGCCTCCAGCGCTGCGTCGCCGCCGTGTTGTTGCGCCGCAGTGGCAGGTGTTCAAGGTAACGCGTCCACAGGATGACGCCTTTCTCCGGGCTCGCTCGATGCAGGAGGTGCGTTAGGGAGGTTTCTTTCTTTGTTTTCGTGTTGTTTATTCAATAGACGTCGGTCGGGTTCCGAGGGTTGGACACAACGCGGCGACACCCAGAGTCAGAATGAGAAATAATCCCCCTTCTGAAAATCGTCATTATTAATAGACAATAATTGATCCTCGGGGCGATGTTAATTGGTTAAGGGGTTTAAAGCCACGCACCGACTGGCTGAATTTTGTGATGTCCTACTTTCGCTTGTAGCAAACGGCTCGTTGTGCAGGTTCAGTAGACTACGGGCAGATTATAAAGCGGCGGAGGAGGTGCTGCCTGGAGGATAAAGATGGTGTTTCGGAGTGAGGAGATGTGCTTGGCGCAACTGTTTCTGCAGTCCGGCTCTGAATATGACTGCATCAGTGAGCTCGGAGAGCTGGGGCTGGTCGAGTTTCGAGATGTAAGTTACGTTAGAGAGGCTGAACACTCATTAACACAGGCTATGAATCCTGCCACCAGTTCAAAAGTTGGCTATTTGTTGTTCTTTATGTGTATTATTTCTCTTCTAACTAACACAGACTACATTTATTCTACCCTACCATACATGTCTGTTTGGGGGGGTGGCTTCCCACTATAAATAGACCTAGGCTGAATGTTCCTGCGCAACTGTTCAATTTATCTATCTGTATATCTGTCTGCATTATGACTGACTTTTCATGTACAATATCTCTAAATTATTTTCACTAAACAGTTCATCCACGTTGTACTTGACACAGAGAGGGAAGGACAACACATTTAAGCAATAATTAACAATATTAGGACCTGTCTAGAACAATTTAAAGATGCCATGATGAACCTTGTTTTTCCACATGCCTGTGATGCTCTGGTTTCAGCTCAACCCAAGTGTCAGCTCATTCCAGCGGCGCTTCGTCAGCGAAATCAAGAGATGTGATGAGATGGAGAGAATTCTGGGTAAGAGAGCACCTGCGGTGGTTGGTGTGGGTGTAGCCTGAGCACACAGGTGGACAAAATATCACCGTGGCCGGTTGTGTTTTGTGAAATGGTCCCTCAGAGATTTCCAGCAGTTATTACCATGAAACAGATCAGCATTTTCCTGTGGACAGGCTACCTTCTGAGGGAGATCCAAAAGGCTAACATAGCCGTTCCAGAGGAGGATGAGAATCCACTTGCTCCTCCGCCCAGACAAGTCCTTGAGATCATGGTAAGAATATTTTCAACCACATTTTATTACAAAACTGGCCAGTTTGAAGGCACATATTGACCTCCAGCTTGCTTTCATTTTCCCTTCAAGTAGCTTTCCACTGTCTAACAGTATCATACTGTATCGTCTTGCTTCAGCTCTTCACTGAAGCTACATGTCGACTGCGTGTTTTTATAGCTGCAGCACCCATCCATCAAATGGACACATTTGGTCTTCTGATTTTATTTCATATTCTAAATTAAAATGTTTACCTAAACATGATGTGTTTTCTCTTTTTGTGCCTTGCTACTGTAACTGTACTGTCCTTTGTTAATGAAGTATCTCTCTGTGGAGGGTTGACAAAATATTAAACACATGATGAGAAACTAAACCTTTAACAAACTAAAATATCATTGCAAATATGGCTACGAAGGTGGGTCATATAGGTTACATCCCAATTAGCAGCTTTTGTCATCTCTCTGTAATTTTAAAAGTAATAGATGGATAAAAAATGCTGCAAATTAGGATTCAGCTGAGTTGATCGAAATCTTTATAGGCTTTTCACTCAGCACGTAGCCCCAGGCTAAGAAAGCTTTCACACCGGCACAATCCAAGTGGGCTAACCCCCGACTAAAGCCCAGTGCATGCTGGACCTTCAAGAGCAGGGTTAGCCTAGAGTTTGCAGGGTTATGCCCTGAAAATAGACTAAACACGGGGCTAAAAGGTGCCAGTGTGAAACTGGGCTAAGAGTATGCAGTGTAAAAAGCCTATGAGTCTACCCCCTGTCTATCTACAGTGATAATATTTCACATTTAAAAATGGTGGAACGTGACTTCATTGTGCTGTCAGTCATATTTAGCCTTGATTCTTGGTCACCTAAGTTAACTGAACAAACCATCTCACTGCTGAATTCGGACTCAAGCTGTCGTTCATTGTGTGGTGATGTTCAGGAGCAGCTCCAGAGGCTAGAGATGGAGCTCAGCGAGGTGGCCCGAAACAAGGAGAAGCTGCGGAGGAACCTCCTGGAGCTCACCGAGTACACGCACATGCTGAAGATCACGCAGACCTTCATACACAGCCGCTCCAGAGTGAGTGTGTTTCTGTTCAGCTGCTGCCATACACTGTTTTCTTTCCGACCAATCACACTCTGTTTTGCATGTCAGGCAAGAAGCTTTCCCCCTCACCGCTCCAGCAGCATCTTGCTTTTGTTTTGTTTCCCCGGGTGACAGAGGTGGAACTGGTGCTGATTTTAATTAATGACACGGCCACAATGCAGCCGTTAGAAGCAGCACCTGACTCATCCAGGTGTTTACAAGGGAGACAGCAAAGAGCAACAATGAGAATTTGTGAGACCGAACATGACATTGCAGCGTGTGAACATCAGCTTTATGTAGAACCGTGTAAGGAGCAGATGATGTAAGCTGTCATGAATGAAACATGCTCCTTTTTATTAGCATGAGGCTCTTGGTCCCCAGTATGAAGAATTCCCCACTATGGAGACAGACTCGGGTTGCACCAGTATGCAAAGACTTGGAGCCAAGCTGGGGTGAGCTGCAATATGTGTCACTCACATCCACACAACAGGATGTCATAATATCATTAGGACACGAACCATGAACCTGATCTGATCTCTCCTGGCTGCAGGTTTGTTTCAGGTCTTATCCAGCGGGTGAAGGTGGAGGCGTTTGAGCGCATGTTGTGGAGAGTGTGTAAGGGTTACACCATCTTCAGCTACGCAGAAGTGGATGAGAACCTCGCTGATCTCGACACTGTGAGTTAAACTGCGTACTTCATGATGGATGTTGATATCTAACAGGAACTGCTGGGTTTTGTTCATGGATTTTTAAAACCCATGAAAGCCCTTTTTTTCTCCGTCAGCTTCTTATTCTGAGGGTCCTACGTGAAGACAAATAAATGTCTGCCAATGTTAGAACAGCTTTGGTTATTTCACGTGAGAGATATCTCTGCATTTGTGTTTCTGTCCCTGCTTTTCTCACTGGTTGGAAAAAAGGCGATGTCACTTATTTCCGTATTTCACCAACCAGAGTTCGGAAACATTTTTATCAAAATGTGATGATAGCTGTGGGGTTGTTGACTTATGTTGCTTAAGTAAATTTGATCAAACCACATCCATACTACAGATGGGTTCGAATACCCGGTATCATTTTGGTCTGCAAAATACCCACATTCTCTTCACTCTTTCAATAAGCAAAGAGCAATGGAAAACATATAGGTAGATATTTTTAACTGTCGCTGGTAAAAATGACAGATTAGAGCTGCTGTAGCTAATTAACATTAAATATGTAACTGATCAAATGAAACATTTGGCTATTGCCTGGTTAATGTGCCGTCCTTGCAGCTCGTGTCTGCATTCAACCAAAGATTATTTGTGAGTTTCTGAAAAAGACATCACTCTTATTTGCTTGTATAGTAAAAAATGTTTAAAGTTACAGAAATAATAAAGAGATCATTTGAAGCCAAGTTTTCCATCACCGGGATTTAGCTGGCATGTCAATAAAATGATGCTGAAGACATTCTACATGATACGTATGTAGTCGTATGTCTCACTTAAATATGTATCACTTAAATAATTACACTTTATGACTGTAGTACTAACTTGCTTGATCTGTGTTGTTTCAGGGCGAGATAAGCAAAAGTGTTGTGTTTCTCATCTCTTTCTGGGGAGAACAGATCGGACAGAAAGTTCAAAAAATCTGCGATTGGTAAGAATGCCATTATCACGCGACTTTACCTTTCGATACAGGTTGTATTCCCCGTCATCATCAGCATACACGTCTGTCTTTGTTGTCCTCAGTTACCACTGCCATCTTTATCCCCACCCTGAGAATGATGAGGAGCGGGCAGATGTGTTGGACAGCTTAAGGACACGCATCCAAGACCTTAACAACGTAGGACTGATTCAGACGGGAACATTTAACACACGTACGCACGTTCTCAGTGAGTCCGTAGTAACTCCGTTGTGCTCCTCCAGGTGCTGCATCGCACTGAGGACTACCTGAGGCAGGTTCTGCAGAAGGCCTCGGAGTCAGCCTATACCTGGGTTGTGCAGGTGAAGAAGATGAAGGCGATCTACCACATCCTGAACCTCTGCAGCTTCGATGTCACCAACAAGTGTCTGATTGCTGAGGTGTGGTGTCCCGTCAGTGACCTGGCAAACCTGCGGGGGGCACTAGAAGAGGGCGCGGTGAGTACAAAGATGAATCAGGGCTGATTACTGTATTTGGGAAATAAGTGGTTAATCAGTACATGCATAAAAACCTGTGATCGATCAGTTTACCTGCGAAAGATCCTATTAAATGCTTTTAAGTCTCTACACAGAATCACTAAGTGACATGAGTCATCCTTTACATTTTTGGTTTTTTTCTTCTGACAGAGAAAAGGTGATGCCACTGTACCATCCTTTGTGAACCGCATCCCAAGTACTGACACTCCACCCACCCTGTTAAGAACCAACAAGTTCACATCTGGCTTTCAGAGCATTGTGGAGGCTTATGGGGTGGGGGACTATCGCGAGGTAAGCCCAGGTAAGAACTCACACTGTGTCTCGTGAAGAATAAACACTAAAGTGTCTCTTTGTTAAGTGCAGCTTTGGAGAAGTTCTGACTAAGTACGCTGAATACGTTTCCCTCGTCGGCAGCTCCCTACACCATCATCACATTCCCGTTTCTGTTTGCTGTGATGTTCGGTGACCTCGGACACGGGATGGTAATGAGTCTCTTTGCCGTGTGGATGGTGCTGACGGAAAAAAAGCAAAAGAAGAAACGTTCCATTAATGAGGTAGGAACGAGTTCCTGCTCTCATTCATTATGCAGAGTCTGATGATTGTAAAACTGGCTGATAGCTGCGTCTCTGTTGGGCTCAGATATGGGCGATGTTCTTCAACGGACGTTACATCATCCTGATGATGGGGCTTTTCTCTATCTACACCGGGCTGATTTACAATGACTGTTTCTCCAAGTCTCTCAACATTTTTGGCTCTGGCTGGAGCGTCAAGGCCATGTTTGCAAATCAGCAGTGGACGTGAGTTTTCAGTACAATGCACATACTCAGAAACATCATTTTTAAATGTCAGTGAATGTGGTGTTTGAATTGGTGCTTCAAGTTTTCCTTTTTTTTTTTACGTTTTAGAAACAAAACCCTCCAAACGAATTCTCTGCTCACGTTAGACCCTAATGTCAGCGGTGTTTTCAGCGGGCCGTACCCATTCGGCATCGATCCTGTGAGTAAATGCACTCAGACGTTATAGGCAGAATATAATTGACCCGATTTCGTATCATTTTCACTGAGGTGCATTTTAATATCCCATCAGATATGGAACATGGCGGTGAACCGGCTGTCCTTCCTCAACTCCTACAAGATGAAGATGTCAGTCGTTATTGGGGTCATTCACATGAGCTTCGGAGTGGTGCTGAGTGTCTTCAATCACCTGTGAGTGACTTCAGATATAAAACCCTCGGCAGTAACCTCTCATTACTTTTGTTCATGTAGCCTACTTACAGCATGGGCATCCATCATGTGAAGATACAATTGATATTGATTTGAATTGTATGTAATCGATATGTATCAGGGTTCTGTGTGTTGTGATTAGCTGACAGGTATTTTTAGTATAGTGCCAGTATCTGCAAGAAAGGCTACGCACCCCAAATAACTAAGCATAGATGGTTCTACTGGATGAAAACAAACTCTAATGATTTTGTCAAGTGTTCTGGCTTTGAATGTTTCTGTACCGTAGACCTCCAGGCTAGCAGATCCACGAGGCTGCAATTTGAGCTTATTGCTAACAATGACATGGATAACATGCTGATGTTTATCTTTGTCCATTTGTGTATTATTGCATAAAACCACCTCCTCATTGCTTTGATTAGCATTTAGAGATTCAATCATTCAAATCACTCAAATCACTCCCTTACGACTTTCTTTATTCCCACACTTTGTTCTCTCCCTTCAGGCACTTCCGACAGAAATTTAATGTCTATCTGCTATTTCTTCCTGAGCTGCTCTTCCTGCTCTGTCTCTTTGGCTACCTGGTCTTCATGATTTTCTACAAGTGGTTGGCATTTGGTGCGCAAGACTCCAGCCAGGCTCCCAGCATCCTCATCCACTTCATCAACATGTTCGTCATGCAGGGGAAGGATATGACTCCTCTCTTTCCAGGACAGGTGTGTGTTGACGATGTCATCTGAAACATTATCAGCTCTGGATGTGTTTTGGTCCCCTTTGATGCATGTTTGTTATCTTGATTCCACAGACTGGGCTGCAAATTTTCTTAGTTGTGATAGCTATGCTGTCAGTTCCTGTGCTGCTGTTAGGAAAACCTCTTTACTTGTATTGGCTGTACCGCGGAGGCAAAGGCCTGCGCAGACGAAGAGTACGTGTGATCAAATATATTTCAAGTTCAGCCCGAGCAGTTTTTAGTTCGTTAGTCAATACAAAACATTGCAAAATGATGTTGTCTCGCCTCAGGGTTATGAGAGGGTGAGGCGTGTAAGTGAGGACGACAATTCCACAACACCATCCTATGAAGATGATGAAGAGGAGGGACTTGATGAAAAGACCGGCAGAGAAGCTCTTCCCAAAGAGGTCAGAGATCCACCAGTATCCTTCCTCTTTGTGTTAAACGTTGCATTTCAAGCTGCAATATCTCACTTTAAGTGACCTTACATTATTGACAGACTGTCAGTCGGTCTATGTCTGCGATCCAGTGGTTGCATGTCTAGATTTTGTTATTTAGCTTAAGTCTTTATAAGCCTTTTGAACAGTGTGTGTTGTATTTGCACATGAGAAGATGCTAATGTTGACCGCTTTGCAAGGCTGCATGTATGGAATAGTGAATGTGGTTCACTGTATTGTTGCATCATTGTTTTGCTTCTTCCTGTCGCTCTGTATGTCTCGTGTATGCTTTATGTTGTTGCTTTTGTTGTCATTTTGGTGTCTTTTTGTCTTATGTTTGTATTTCTTAACCTGTCACGTCATTGGTCTTTGAACATCATGCCAAAGGAGTGCAGTAAGCTGGCTGTCTAACACAACAATTTACAGAAATAAGGATTGATATGCGCCGCACTTAATTCATTATCATGTGAACACCAGCATTGTCTTTTTGTACATTTCAGAATACAGAAATAACGTATGCTGCATTACTTAATTTTGATCAGTATGAATTACGTGTGATATGTTAAATATTATTTGAACTGTTTTGCAGTTTGACTTTGCGGACGTGCTGCTGTACCAGGCCATTCACACCATAGAGTACTGCCTGGGCTGCATTTCCAACACTGCGTCGTACCTGCGTCTCTGGGCGCTCAGCTTGGCTCATGCCCGTGAGTGCTGAGCTGCCTGTACTTCTTTGTTCCTGCTGACTTTGCATTTCTTTAACTCTTAAGATATGATTTTGTGTGTGTCTTTTTGCACATTGTGCATCTTCATGGGCTTTGTTTTTATTGGTTTCAGAGCTGTCCGAGGTTTTGTGGGGCATGGTGATGCGCCTGGGTCTGAGGATCACCACGAGAGTTGGGGTGGTGTTATTGGTCCCCGTGTTCGGCCTCTTCGCCATGCTCACCGTGTCCATCCTACTAGTTATGGAAGGCTTATCAGCGTTCCTCCATGCTCTCCGACTTCACTGGTGAGTCTGATTGGACCAGCGGATCTGGATGTTCGCAATCATTCTTTATTCTGGGAATATAACATGTTGAACGTGATATGAGACTAGACATTGAATTAGACTGTAGCTACTGTAATTAGCTGATTAGTTTCTCAATAAATTGATTAATAACTTGGTCTTTAAAATGGTCCAAAACCCAAAGACATTCAATTTACTAGCAGAACAGACTAAGAAAACCAGCAAATAGTCACCTCAACAGACTGGGAGCTAAAGGTTTTAGGCTTTTATCGCTTTAAAGAATAACTCAAACAACTGATTGATTATCAAAACATCTATTAATCGACTCATTGTTTCAGCTCTAATCATAATATTATAATATAGCTTGAATTATATATTTTCTCAGTCTGTGAGGCAGCAATTAAGTTTCATTAGAATAGAATAGAATGCTTTTATTGTCATTATACACAAGTACAACGAGATTAAGCCATCACCGAACAGTGCAGAAAGCTCTGGATTAATTAATAGGCCATATATTTATTACTTATTCACCTATTTAAGTATTGAATGAGAGCGTCAATAATTAATAATCGAGTTATTGAGACATTGAGAAAGAAATGCAGTGATATTTGCAGTCACTCCCCCTCATCGTTTATTCTGCCTTCATTAATGTGCACATGCTTGCTTTCAGGGTGGAGTTTCAGAACAAATTCTACCATGGGACCGGTGTCAAGTTTTTGCCCTTCGACTTCTCCCTCCTGCCCTCCGTTTTTGAACAAGATGGCTTGCTTTAAAAAAGATTGACCCTGAAGGTACTGCATATGAGTGGAAGCAGACTTTATTATTGGGAGGGCTGCTGGAAGTTGGAACAATTCACACTGTGATAACGACATTACACCTTCAAGACAACAAATTGAAACTCACTCTTGTAGCAACATTTTTCACCACGACGATTTTTAAAATGTTATCGGCTGTGCTGACTGCCTTACTACTGTACCCAGCAAACCTCTGAGTATACAGAGGTTCGAAATCCTTCTTGTTCTGTTAAAGATTTAATTTTGTAGGTGAGATGTCGCTCAACACGACTTTTCACACCAGTGAATTTAAATATTTTATTTGCAATGTGCTGTAAACTGTATTATTTACAACACAGTATTTAAAATAAGCGGTAATAAGGTGCAATGTAAAGTTCAAATACAGCAAGATCTATGGAAGGCCATGCCGAGCATCCTGTTGTAGTGCCATAGAGATTTATTTTGGATGATGATATGTCGATGTCTTTGGGGGTTTTGTAACTGCTCCTCCATGTGATGAAAGAAAACCTGGAGGCATCGAAATCTAAAGAAAGAATAAAAACATTACAACCCTTTTTGTGAGGCAAAGCACTTTGCAGAAATGATTGTACGATGAAATGTTTTCACTAATGACTGTGATGATGCCAAATGAAAATAATCAGCTTTTAGCTACGTGCTTATTTACTTATAAAATACCATTTATGTATTATTTATTAAACGTAACCCCCCCCCCCATAATCGATAGAAAAATATCACATACTCCAGAAAAAGTCAACAAGCTTTAAGTCCTTCTTTGATATTACTGCTTGTTTCGCGTTTAAGGATAATTAATCATGTCATTTGTTTGAATTATTGTCTGTACAAGAGTCTAATATTTTACCATTTTGATGTGTTGAATAAAGGTTTCAAGAAATGCAAGCAAATAAAGTGTTCATGTTCAGTGTGATTTTATAAGCTACGTTATTCATACATTTTGTGGGAAGTTCTTAATTGATAACAAGTAATCACTTAAGTCACTCTTAACTTACAGACTGTTCTGTCAGAATTCTGGTGTTTAATAATTTCATGTTTCCACAACAGATAGTTTGAAGAGACGGGTGTCAAAAATGGAAATATTGCAAAAAATATTGCAGATTTTTTTGCAGATTTCTTTTGCCAGCATGTTCTGGGAAGACTCTTAATATATACAAAAACAATGTCTTAATTCAAGGCTTGAAAAGGTCTGAAATCCTTTTTAGAATGGCATTTGAATCAAAGATGTGAGCAAAACAAGTACTTTTTTGAATGAAATCTAGGCCATCTTTGTAGAACTGGAGCTAGAGCCATGAGGGGGTATCATACTCTCATGTACAAGTCATACATCATAGTCTGTTATTTTTTCTTAAGGGCAAAAATAGATGAATGTATGAAGTTTCATTTGGCATCAAGTAGTTGCCTATAATCATCAATACTCATTCCATATATTTTTTTTATGAAATAGTTAATATATTTATGGAGAAGTTGGGTTGTGGTAGCACTGGTTTGCACTGAGGTGGCTATAGGTTCTTATATAAATGTGATGTGGTTCTACAGGAACAAAGAAAAAAAAATGAATGCAAACACCTAATAGCTTAAAAGCGACATACAATAGTGTGTGCCTGTCTGGTATATTAACCAAAAATAATAATGAAAATTGAATTTACAAAATGGTTTTAATAACCATAATAACAATAAAGTTTTAAATCCAAGACCAGCTGTTGCAGTAAGCTTAGCAAAAGAAGCAAGGTGCCCCCTGGCGGCATTAAGCTCGCAGTGCAACTCGGTGCCAAAGATGCAACATAGTTTGTTTTGTATTATACAGTATTTTATGTAAGCATTTGACTCTGATTTAATTCAAAAACGTCGGTCTTTTATCTGAAAATGTTGTCTTAAATCTCAGAATATCTGACTATAATCTCTGAATTATGCTTTCTTTGATCATTCTTAACTTTTTTTCTATATGTACTTTTTCTCAGAGCTCTAACCTCCATCTCTGAACTGTTTTAATATGAAATCCAATCTCATAATCCCTACCTTTCTCGGATGTCTCACAATACAATCTTAGATGTTTTTTTAAAAACCTCTTTTTCTTTATTTTTGGCCTTGGCCTGATATTGAAATCATTTTGTTTCGATGGAGTATTCTTCCTCCAAGATCCACTCTTGCATTGATGTAGAAAATCGCAATAAATGCTACAGTCTATACAGATACAGTCTATGTGTGACACACGCACACACACACACACACACACACACACACAGATCTGCACCCATATGCTACAGTCCTGTGATAAGGACGTCATCATGATCTCTCTCTCACATCCACAGGCTTTACTATTACACGCAGTCAAAGTGCTGGTTCACCCGTTGGCATCGTTTCGTGTAATAATGTGGTTGTTATCTCGTCCTAGCTATATCATTTAGCGCTACTAGCTGTTTAAAAAAAAAAAGTATCTCGGGGTTAAAGGGGGGGACACTGGTACATCTTTACCCACACAGCTGCAAGCTAGCACTAGCTTTAGCGGAGGATACAGTGCAGTGCAGCTGGCTCACTCTCGCAGCTAGCTTACGGTGCAGCTGTTGACGGGCAGCAACTCCACGGAAACCTGCACCGGCTCTCCGTCCATCCCGCCGGAGTAACGTCAGCGGCGAAAGAGGAGCAAATGAACGAGCTGGTGAAGAGTTTGCCCTCCCCGACTCTCCCGGGGCTCCACCTGCCGTCTCTGGATACCTACAAAGGCTGGCTCTTTAAATGGACCAACTACCTGAAGGGCTACCAGCGGCGGTGGTTCGTCCTTAGCAACGGCCTGCTGTCCTACTACAGGTAACGGTAACTAACGGTGGCAGCACGGTGGGTTGCTATTTATTCGGTTAATATTAGTTTATAATGATAAATATATATATAATTTGTTAGCGGGACGTTGGCAGAGGAGACCTATGTTTTTAAACATGGAAATAAAAGTTTTTATCCTATCTGGCCAAAGAGAGAGTGCCCTGAATGAAGCCAATTGAGACACCTGAGTCAAAAAACACCCGCGTCATAGCTTCACGACGAAAACCGACGATTTATCACTTGTGAATAATATTAATTTAATAGCTAAGCTAGGTTACATGCAGTGTCCTTCTGTAGTTTAACCTATTTCATACATTATACTCACCTAACTATATATATAGTTTTATTCGTTTGTACTAGTTATCAGTATTAACTAGAACTAAAATTGTAGCGTTAGCCTAACTGTAACCTATATGACAATGATAATAATGGAGGGAGATGCAGAAAGAGGAAAAAAGAGACTATTTTTTTTACTTTTACCAATAAGTAAACATTAACGTTATTCACAATGATAAAGTCATACATAAATTATGACAAGAAATGCTATGAAGAATTCTAAAACAGAGGTAAAAGTTGAGGCTAAAAAGGGTGCTGCATATGTTCTTTGTTACTGTGACTTTACATTTTGATTATAGCAGTTATTCCATGTATAAATTGTGTAATCTTACATGTAAAACGACATTCAATGTTATAATATGTATATCCTCTGTATGTTACACGTAATAAGGGAACCTAGCTAACCTATCTTCAAATGACATGCAATGTTATAAAATGTATATCCTCTGTATGTTACACGTAATAAGGGAACCTAGCTAACCTATCTTGAAAAAACATTAAGTACAATAATATAAGAAATCTGTATGAAAGGGGCCATAATCATGTAAGACAAAAGGTTAAAGTGTACAGTACATATTGTCCAAAGCCTCTAGAGAAATGTAGGATACAAATTGTCTGTAAAGAAAACACTTCATCATCGAGGCTTGACTGTCTGACAGACATTGGGGTGCTATTTTAACTGTAAACGTATTTGAAATCATTCAAAAACGGATCTGCCCCATTTTGTAAATGGAGCACATTAAACGTGGAAACCGGAGCAGTGTTCTGCTGCCCCACGCCACTTTAACAACTCAAATCCTTTCTCCGACTGTGACGTCCGTTTCCCCCAGGACTCAGGCGGAGATGGCACACACCTGCAGGGGCACCATTCCCTTGGCAACAGCGCACATCGAGGTGGGTGACACCTGCCACCTGGTGTTGACCAGTGGGGGCCGAAGCTACCACCTGAAGGCCACCTCTGAGGGGGAGTGTCAGCGATGGGTGTCAGCCCTGCAGCAAGCCAAGGCCAACGCCACTCTCCTGATGCACCACTCAGGTGAGACAGTGTGGCCGTGGTCAAAAATAATTCATTGTCATTTTTCACAGGTTTCTAGCCCTGCTCATGTGTGGTGAATGTCCTGGTGCAAAGAAATGTACCGCATTGGTTCAAAAAAATCTGAGGTAGATAAACTAATTTTAGCTGTAACCTGAATGCAAGTTCATGCAGCCGAGACCCACTTAACTGAATGCATATTTTATTTGCATAGCCTTTTAGTGTTATGTAAACAACAAGCCACACGAGGGCAGTGTTGTTCAATATCTTCTCGTGTTAATGGTCAGCTGGGACAAGTGTGTGATGTGTGTAATTATGTGATTTTAAATGACTTATTCCTTCAGCTATCATTCTTAAAATATTCCTGTTTTACCTGAGGACCCTAACGCATAATGTGATGGATGTTTATGAGAAAAAAAACAGGAAAAAAGATGCACAGTGGGGTTTTTCCTTCCTCTCTCTCTCTCTCTCTCTCTCTCTCTGCCTCTCTCTCCCCACTCTGCTGCACAAATGTGCACATACACACATGCAGCTCCCACCTCCCTCCCGCCCCGTCTCCTTTCTCCCTCCCCGTCTCCTTCAGTATGACGACAGTTAGTGCTGAATGAAATGACCTTCCTCTAGACTCCTCCTCCCGTTCTGGTAACACGAGGGGTAAGAAAGAGAGAGGGCGTGAGGATTTTCATTGAAAATATGTTTCACCGTACACTCTGTGGACAATAGGGAGACACGAGTGAGGCCTTTTCAATGAGTGACACCTTGTAAGTAACCTGTTCATTATTTTTACTTTGAGAGCAGGATAAGGATTAAAATGGAAGCTGTACATTTGCATGCGTGCTTGCGTGTGTTTATGGAGTTTAGTAAGTTTGGCTGTAAATATGCTGATTGGATTTCTCACAGGACAGAATTTGCATTGAAGTTAACAAAATGGCACCGTCCTTTTCAGTGTTACAATATTTATTATCAGTCTCAGCCCAATGTGCCGTATCCGTCTGTTTTGTTTCCGGCTGATTTGAATCCTACTCGCTCCCAAGATTATTTCTGTAAATACAGCTGCTGGAGGAATCATTCCTAAGAGGTGTGTGCCTCTACGCACCCTTAATGCTGAGTAAAAGGTTTGCACCTGCAAGATGCAAATCAGTGTTTTCTGTCACTCTGACCATATTAGCATATGGAGACCGTGACTGATATTTACCGTTGTATAACAATGGACCTTGCCTTACTGGTAGTGAACACAGCCAAAATACTCTGGAATACAGGATTTAAGCAGCTCACAAATTGTGGTGATGTTACTGTATGTTTTGTTTAGATTGTTATCAATGTATTATTTTTATTATAGAGAATCTGACCACAGCTGTGTATGTTATCCTACTAGTCCAATGTTTTATTCTTGAAAAATCATTGGTAATACTGTCTGCTTCACACAGTTTTAGACAGTGTAACTTGTGTGTTTTTATGCATGTGCAAGCAACGGAAACAAGCCCCTGTGTGTTTTGGTGAAGTGTGTGTGTGTGTAATGTGCTTACAGATTATTATAGCATGAGCCTTTGGTTATGGGTTTAGTGGCAATAATAGCAGGGCAAATTAATTGGCTGAAAGTGGATTAGAACAGCAGTAATTAAGTGGATGTTGCAGACGTTATCAGGCACCTTATCTTGTAATAGCTATCACATAACCACTACATGTGTTACAAGATGTATAAATGGATATAAATAAATTCAAACCTCACAACCATTAAATCTAGGGTGAACGTTTAGCATAATGTGAGTGTAAAAGTGAATCCAAATAACTGTTTAGAAGGAGGAAACAGTGTAGCTCAGGCTGTGCTACAGCAAGATGTTAGCATATTACAGTCAGACTGTATTTCATCTGTGTTGCTGAAGCTTACAGCGCGTCCCCTGATTTTGAACTCCAATCCTCTGTTCCCACACTGTGTCCATATCGGTGCTCCCTCTATCACCTGTGGGTGTGTTTTCATGATTCAACGATGAGTCACCAACTCTCTCCAACTCTCCAGTATCCTGCGTGAAAAAATAACCCATTTGTTTACAGACCAGACCAGTAAAACTGCCCCTCCACCCCCCATGTATGGAATCATCCCACGTGTGTGTGTTATGGCTGCAAGAAGAAGTGCACTTCCATAAAAACTGGTTGGATAGCAACTGGATCAATTTCAAATTATAGTGTTTTTACATCTGGAGCACAGTAAGACAAGTGAGATTTTTCTCTCTCTACTGGATATGGGTCATGAAACCATTACAGATTCCTAAAGGATTTTTCACCCCCTCAGTTTTAATCTTCTCCTCCTGAGACTTTGTTAATCCAGTTTGCCCTGATCGTTGTTTGTTTTCCCGTCTAATAGAGTTGAGTAGTTTGTCTGCCTGCTTTGGGATGCACAGGCAATGCAGAGTGACTGGCCTAGATTCAGTCAACGTGATTGGGAGTTTTCAGATTACACACACAATCTGTTTCTTTTAGCAGCGAAGAAATGTTTTGACCTAGAAAATTTCCTTTACACAGGATGGAGCCAGTCATTTCAATTTAAAGCTGGATTAATTCTGTCACAGATGCAACTGTCTACAGTATGAAACCAGACGTTATCTACATTTTTACTAATGAAAATACAGCTTTTTCGGTGTCTCGAATCCAAGTTTTTTTTTTTTCTTTTCACTAAGAGGCTTTTAATAGAGGACTATTTGCTCTATTACTCTCTCCAACCTACAGATTCTTTAAGGTCCACGATTACAAACACATTGTATTGGACAAGCACTATCCAAAGCCTGGGAATGTATTTAAAAGTCTAGTCAAAATCCCAAGGTTTAGCACCAAATATGTCAGGACAATGTGTACAAATGTATGCAAACGTACAAAGAAGCTATCCATTAGAATAGTGATTTAGCTTCAGTAAACAAGTGGATCAAGAAGATAAAGAAAAATGTTGTGTGAAAAACGTCAAACTGTCAAACTATTTTTCTCTGAATTTTAAAAGAGGGCCAGTATCCGTAGAAGACTGACAAATACACTGCCCTTCAAGTAGTTATGGAATAAGTTAATGTCGTAATTTTTTCCTTTGTGATGCCTGGTAATCAGTCCGGTCTCCCTGCTCTCCTTCTACAATGCTTGAGACTGACGGCTCAGCTCATGCCAACAAGGGGTGGAAGAGAGGAGGAAAAGGGTAGTGCGTCATCTTTTTTTCTCCCTTTTCTTCTAAAAATAGCCTAGCCTCCTGATTGCACAGGCCTCCGTTTCCAGGGCAACCGTGTTCATTCACAGCTTTCTGATCTTGAAGAGGAAGGGGTGTGGGGGATCAGGGTGTGAAGTGTTATTATCTTCCTCCATCCGTTCCCCATAACCACTCTCTGTAACTTAGTCTAAATTTAAAATGTGCTCAATATGTGTGATGAGACACTTTCCCGTTACTGTTTACTACACTATAACATTTCACCAACATAAACGCCCAAATTGTTCAGACACCATTACCTCTAACGATACCGTTAAATCTTTGGCGAATTAATGTCGTTTGTGCACTGCCGTTCTATTTTGTCTCTGTGTGAAGATGACTCTGGAGATGAAGGCCCTGCACCTCAGGAGGACCGAGCCCTAACCCAAGGGGTGCTCAAGACTCTGGCCAGCAAGCTAGATGACCTGAGCACCTGTAATGAGCTAATAGGAAAGCACGGCGCCGCCCTCCAGCGCTCCCTCAGCGAACTCGAGGAACTCCGTGGATCCGCTGACAGTGCAGACAAAGTGAAAGCTGTTAATGAGCGAGCCACCCTTTTCCGCATCACCTCCAATGCTATGATCAATGTGAGTTCACGCAATGCAAGCCTCAGCCGGTATGACTGCCGTAAATGGGAGACAGATCAGCTGCGAATCTCTCTTTTAATGAGGGAATGCAGCGTGAGTGATCTGCCTGCAATGTGATGTGTGTTGTGTTCACACCTCAGGCTTGTCGTGACTTTCTGGACGTAGCAGAATCTCACAGCCGGAGGTGGCAGAAGGCCCTGCAGTATGAGAGAGAACAGCGTCACCATCTGGAGGAGACCATTGAACAGTTAGCTAAACAGCACAATAGCTTAGAGAGGGCCTGGAGAGAGAATCCCACCTCATATACAGGTGAGGCATGTCACTCTCTGGCTCCTGAGTACAGTATAGTCTCACAGAATTAGAATATGGCCCTCTTCTGGCCAGTAGCAGTGATGCACGTTTATGACAGAAATATGCCTCAGTCAGACTTTTTTTTGTTGTTGTTGTGCATTTATCTAAATTGGAAGACAAAGTAATAATAAACCCTAACAACAACATCCTCCTCCTGAACTACCAGTTTAGTATAATGTTTGTTTTTTGTTTGATTGTCATATGTGCTAATTTATTTAATGTTGATTCCATAGTTTGTAGTGTGTGGGGCAGATTTATTATTAAATGTCTGCCAATTACATACTTTTACAATGGTTCCAACTTATACCTATAATCATGGAAGCAACTACTAAATCACAGTTACAAAGGCTAATACACAAGTGATTCGCATATTAACCCATCCTTATGTTTGTTGCCGTAGGGGCGGAGCGGTCTCAGGAGGGGGATGCGAGTGATGAGAATGACGAGGCAGAGTTCTTCGATGCCATGGAGGACTCCCCTGCATTCATAACTGTGACTGCTAGTAACGACATACAGCACAAGTGAGACATCATCTCTATACAGAGTATTCTTAGAGCTGTTGTCTAGATCAGCCGCAAGCACAGTCAATTTTTAAATGTATTTAAATGATGTCGCTTTCCTCTCAGGCGCTCAGGGAGTATTCAGAGTATGAAGAGCGGAGGAATGTCCAATGACTGGACTCACAATGAGAACGTAGGTCCCAAGCACGCTGATATTAATAACATAAATGTAACTTTGTTGCTGCTATACACACACATATGCACTTACACGCTTTCTTTGTGTTGTGTCGTTTTTTTTTTTCAGGACACCTCAGGCACAAACCACATGCAGCTACGAAGAACGAGACGCAGTCGTATTCCTGACAAACCAAATTACTCCCTTAACCTGTGGAGCATCATGAAGAACTGTATTGGCAAAGACCTGTCCAAGATACCCATGCCTGTAAATGAAAAACATACTGTACAAACTGGCTGTAATATAGCTTTTAAATTTGAATAAATGAGTATTCAAAATGTGGAATGATTTGAACCACTCACAAGCAACCTCTCCTGTTTGCATTTGATTGCAGGTAAACTTCAACGAGCCACTGTCGATGCTGCAGCGTCTGACTGAGGATCTGGAGTACAGCGAGCTTCTGGACCGGGCAGCTCGCTGTGACTCCTCTCTCGAGCAGATGTGCCTGGTGGCTGCCTTTTCGGTCTCCTCCTACTCCACCACAGTCCATCGTACAGCCAAACCCTTCAACCCTCTGCTGGGGGAGACGTACGAGCTGGACCGACTGGAGGAGTACGGCTATCGCTCCATCTCTGAGCAGGTGAGGCAAAGACAAACACAAGCACAGACACGTATCCTTACAGGTACATTTTACACACGCGGATATGTGTAAAGTTAAGACTACTAGTGAAGAACAAAAATATAAATACAGTATGACGTCTACATTGCCTCTTCTGACACCAGCTGATACTATTCACTCTCAGGTCAGTCATCACCCACCAGCTGCTGCCCACCATGTGACCTCACAGCGAGGATGGACCCTGTGGCAGCATATCACTATTGATAGCAAGTTTCGTGGAAAATATATTTCTGTCATGCCATTAGGTAAGACAGAAGTAAAGTCGGGAATTTATCTTGATGCAGTTCAGTCTACGGTGTACCACTATAAGCCAGATATGATCTGTAAAGACACAAAAATATTTGTTAGAGCATGAATAATTGGCCATCTTCAGTTAATTGTAAATCTTTATCTTCCTTCTTGTCACTTTAGGAAACATTCACCTGCAGTTCCACTCAAGCGGAAACCACTATGTGTGGAGCAAAGTGACGTCAACGGTGCACAACATTATTGTGGGGAAACTTTGGATTGATCAGGTGTGCCCCTCTCAAGTCTGTCTCCGTCTGTGTTTGGCTTTGTTCTTATCTTTACACCAGTGGAGAATAGTGAAGTCACATCTGTTATCCTGTCTGTTGCCGTTGGCAGTCTGGGGACATTGACATTGTAAACAACACTACCAAGGACACCTGCCGTCTCAAATTCTCCCCCTACAGCTACTTCTCCAGAGATGTCCCACGTAAAGTAAGTGTGTTGTACGGCCAGCATCTTTGTTGGTTTTCTTCATGCAGATTTCGCAGTATTTACATTTGCCAGAAGTCTACAGCCACACAAGCCTGTGTTAAGAATCTATAACACTGTTTTAGCAGATCAAGCATCACTCTTGCCTAACATTGGTTTTTAATATGTTTAACAAGCCTTATAACCTTCATACTAAGTGTAGATAACATTAAAGAGATCCTATTCCTGAAATCTGTGTCATAACATCATCTACCTAGAAAGAACCTGAAGTAACTGATTCATCAGAGAGTGAGGAGCAGGCGCCTCAGAGAATATTTGATCCCTTAAACAGTTGTTCTGTTTTATATAGCCTAATGTGCCAAATTGCTAAATGATTCAAACACTTTTAAACTCTGAAGGAGCTGTCCAAATCAGAAGTAAAAAAGAAGTAAAGTAGTTCCCAGCTGTGAATGCATCAGTGCCCTGCAGTCAGAGCGTGCATGTAACTGATCTCTTCCTGTGTCATCTTCTCTGGTGTCTCTAGGTGACAGGAGTGATAGAGGACAGAGAGGGCACTGCCCGGTACATCCTGTCAGGAACCTGGGACGACAAGATGGAGAGTGCCAAAATAGTGGACAGCAGCCAGGGTTGCAGTGGCTCTGAAGGCAAACAAAAGACAGTTTATCAGACTCTTCAGCCAAAACTGTTGTGGAAGAAATATCCTCTCCCGTACGTTAACCTTCTCAAATATGTTTCCTCCTCACCTTTGGGATCTGTCCTCTCCTGTTTCTCTTGCCTCTCTGTCTCGCCGTTTGCCTTAACGTCTCTTCTACCTTTTCACTCTCCAGAGATAATGCAGAGAACATGCACTTTTTCTCCACCTTGGCTCTGACTCTCAACGAGCCAGAAGACGGCGTCGCGCCCACCGACAGTCGTCTGCGGCCAGACCAGCGGCTGATGGAGGTGGGTCTGTGGGATGAAGCAAACAGCCAGAAGCAGCGTCTGGAGGAGTGCCAGAGGCTGGAGAGGAAAAAAAGGGAGGCGCAAGCCAATCAGGCCCTGGAAGAAGGTGAGAATATGTCTGGAGGGGATGTTTAAAATAGAGATTCTGCCACGGATGTTGGTTTGACCGCTTTAAATATATTGTAGAAAGGGTTAAAAGTGTCTGTCTTTGGTCATTTTTGGCCTTGAAGTGAAAATCAAATAACTTTTTTGTCTATTTCTTGATGTGGAACATATACAGTCAAAAGCTAGTCTGCACCTAAACTGCAGGTCTTGCACAAATTAATTGACAAGTACACGAAGTGTGAGCAGAAAGTAAGACAAAACAGAGATTAAGTCATGCTTTAGGAGAACGTGATTCTGTGTCATTAGGGCAAGACATCGAGGGTTACCAGCCGCTGTGGTTTGAGAAGAGGACAGATGATACAACAAGAGAAAGCATCTACGTGTACAGGGGTGGCTACTGGGAGGCCAAAGAAAGACAAGACTGGAGTCAGTGCCCTGAGATCTTCTAGGACAAAAGTTCCCCTGAGTTACTCCTAATGAACGGATACTCTGTGAGTTATGGACAGTGGTTTGTGTGGATATGCGTGTGTGTGTGTTAGTGAACCAGCTAAAGAAAGTAGACATCACTCCCGAGAATTTCAAGCACAGATCAACCTCCTGCTTCTACGTACTCCTCTACTCTCTTCTGCTCTATTAGAACTTGTGTTTTCAGAATGCATGGCCTCAGTTTTTGCGTGCTGTGTGTCTGCTTACTGCAGGGAACTGGTTTATGAAAGTACATAGAGTTCACGTGTATGTCTATGTGTTTGTGGGACATATGCTTAACAAAGAAATAAACCAGTGCGCCAAAACACACAAATGGGAGTGTTAAGGGGGCAAGGAGTGTCGCGGAGGAGGTTTTAGTACAAGCACTGAATGTGGGCTTGCTGGGCTGGACCGTAGCAGGACAAAGCATTCTTCTGCGCTAAAATGCTTTTTCACAACAGAACTTAATTTATTGATCCCCCTGATTCTCTGGGCTTTTTACTATTTTACTTCTTGAAATTAAAACTATATCTTGAAGGAGTTCCGGTTATTGTTCAGTCTTGGACTTGGACACATTTGTAACTGACAGCTTGTGATACAAACTGGCGACATCAAGTTTGAAATGTTTACCAGGCTGGTAAACGCTGTTGAGTTGCATCATGGGAAATGTAGGATCCAGCATTTTTGGAGCTTGACCCATACCAAGGACTACTAAAAATCTGGATTTCTCAACCTCTGCTGCATCTATTTTGACCACTCACATTTAAATTTTAAACTTTATGGAAGAGCATTAGTCAATCGCTGGAGTACTACTTCGAATAAGTCCCACTGAAGTGTAAATCTGCTAAACCTTGGGGATTTCCTTCAGGAATTATATTGGTGCTTAATGGTAATTTTATCCTTAATTATGTAATGAAGTAGTAAATCCTTAGTAACCACTTCATCCAAACTCTGAGATTCTGTACAGATTATAGAAATCTGGCCTTCTATATTTTTCTTTGAGGGGATTTACACGTATACTTCAGGGTGAATTTTATTTTATTGTTTTTAAACTTTACTCAAAATATCAGGGTTTATCATCTTGGTAAGTAGCAGCAGACTTGTTTCTCCTAGTTAAAACAGTAGAAATGGCTCGCTCCATGGGTGGTTTCTATCTTTAAACTTGTGTTGCGTTATTCGGACATGTCAGCAATAACACAACTGCACAGTCACATGGGAAGAAAATACTCAGAGGTCTGAAAAAGTGTGTTTTGGTAACAGTATTCCGTTAGCCGAATGATTGTTGCACTGGTGTAGATTAGTACATATAAATATATATGTAAATATACACTCTATAACCAATAATACCATATTTATTTGTAGTTTTAGCTTGTTGTGTATTACACCATGTATGACTGGTTGGTTTGGGTCTGTATATAGCAAGAATATAATAGAATCACCTCATTTAAATCCCTGAAAGGAAATATTGTTTCACATGACTTGAACATTCACATTTTGGTCACTAGTTAAACTGTTTGTGTATACATAATCTTAAATAGAGTTAAGATCGTATACCAGTTAATGAGAAAATGGGAATGGAAAATAAATTATATATAGATATTGATTATGCAGATAAGGTGTTGTTCAAATAAAGCACAATGTTGTTTTCCCGCAGGTAACGATACATGCTTCATAAACTCAAAGGTTTTCACAGCAACATATAGCTATGCATGGTTTTAGAGTGCTTGAAACATGATGTGAACTCACCTTTTGTGCCCATTGACCTCAGAAACGTGACATTTTTGAGCTCAAATAAAAACATAACGTTGTCACCGTTCTGTTGTTTACTGTCAAACCATTTGCTGTCTTAAACTTTGAACTCACAAGGGACAGATGGTACAGAAGACGGCCAGAGAAACTGTGTCTTATCATTATGCAACAGTGTTAAGGAAATGTGGATGTCTATACCTTCCATAAACTTAAATCCATGATTGTACTCCATTATGTGACAGCCTCTGTAGCCTATACACACAGAATCATATAAAAACATTAGTTACATAACAAAGTTCATGGCAAAATCAAAAGAAACAACAGCAAACTTGCAATATTGACCAAATTCATGTTTTAAGAGATGAGCAGATGAGAGTGACAGCTGCTGTGTGGCTGCACAGGGTTTTTACAGGAAGTGAAAGGTCAGAGATGTAGCCAGTTAACTGAATTGTTAAATCAGTTCTACAAGCAGATACTAAATAAGCTTGTAGAGCACTGGGAAAGAAATGGTCAACCTGCGAGGATGCCAAAATGTAAATTAATTGTGAATAGTGTTTTTTCTGTCAAATTTTTATTTATTTGTTAAAAAGGTTTGCATTCATTTCATCAGGGCTTTAGTGTGTTAGTTGGTAGTAGTAGTTAGACTCTAGAGAATATATTTTTTTCCATTACACTAAATGTGATTGATAGATTTTCCTTGGTGGTGAATTGAAGCAAAGAAAAGGTAAACCGACTGCATTTCCACATTTTCATGGTGGATATTTCAATAAATGTTACCCCATACCCTGAAAAAGAATATTTTAGAATAGTTTCCACTGTGTAAAACCAGTGCATAGAAGGAGTAATGAGTTGTATGGGATGGTAATATTGCACTGATGTCTCCTTGGTTTAGTCTCGCTTTAATGTACTGTGCATACGCAACTTTTATAGCCATAGTCATTTTACAAATTAAACTACTCATCACGACACTTCATATGATGACAGGATTTATCGTTTTCATTTGGATGGTTCGTGATCATGTGCGGCTCCAGGCTCCGACACTTCAGAGCCTGCACGGGAGAGGTTGCGTTCAGGTTGCACCATGCACCGAATCAACGAGTGGCATTGCCCTTTAAAACACACCGTCCAATAACAATAAAGTGCGTCCGCCTCGGCTCGGCTGGCAGCAAAGGCGGATCGACTGACGGAGATTTGTGGGGATGCTGCCAGTGTGAAAACAAGGTAAAAACGAACACACTTCATATTCTGAGATAATGTGAGCGGTCGCAGTCGTGGTGAAGCTAACGTCCGTTGTATGAATGGGAGATGACACCGCGTCGAGCCGGGAGTAACGGTTGTTGTTTTGTAGCTAGCTAACACTCCGGCGTTAGCTAACAATCCAGTTAAAAGAGAGGGTTTCTAGCACCACAACCCCGAGAGCAGACAGACATTCAGCTGTCCGGTGTCAGGTGACAGCTCGGTTCATAGGTAGAGGTCAGCTAAGTTTAATCCACCTTACCCTTTTATTCTGTCAGACAAACGGGCTGTTGTGCCCTTGTGTTGGCGGTTACCGAGCAGCCCAGCTGTTAGACAGAAAGTGACGTTTATTCGAAGCATCGCGTAACGAGCTCGCGTTCGTGAACGACAGTGACGACGCTGACGTTGGCTTCTGTTTCGGCAGCTGAGGGACACGTACAGTGCTGAGCGTCCGAGCCTCCGGTTTTTTGATACTCTGTTCTCTGTTGTGAAAGATAAAGCCTTAACGCTGTCGGAAACCCACTTTTAAATTTGTGAAAACTTTATTGTATTTGCGAAAATACAAAACACTGAGATTGCACTACTTCTAGACCACACTCCAAAACCACGATACCTAGACTTGTCAAATCTGGACCAGATGACCCCGGAGAAGCTAAAGATTGTTTAAAACACAGTTTCAGATTTGTGAAACTTGAAATGAATTTGTAAAAATGCCCAAAAAATAAGGAACTGCCCCCCCCCCCAAAAAAAAGAGCCGGGTCTAGATACAAAACCACTATACCTAGACTTGTCCGATCTGGTCTTGATTATCCAAGAGAAGCTGGAGACTCTTTAAAACACTTTCAGATTTGTGAAACCTTTTATTCTAATTGTGAAAATGCAAAAAAGGGACATTTCACTACTTTTTTTTGCATATGGACCAGGTCCAGATCCAAAACCCACATACTTGTAAAAGTTGGATAGGATTATCCTAGAGAGGCTGAAGATTCTTTAAAACCGTTTCATCACAGAGGTCATCCCCCACACTGCTGCACCATAAAGAAATAGCTCCCTGACACCCCTCACCTGACCTTCAGGGTTATTAAGGAGCAATGTGAAACCTGTATTCTATTTGCATCTCGTGCCCATGTTAACCAGTGGTCAGACAGAAATAGGGCAGCTCGCAATCTGCATCAATACTTTGAGCAAAACTGAGCAAAACTGGCAAGAAAACACACTGATCACCTATTATAAATGTTTTACTGTATATGATATAAATGAACTGATTGTTAAATGATCAAATATGCCAACCCTTTTGATTGACATATTACGGCGCTTCTGCCTCCTGTCTGAACCTGGCGTCAGTTTTGTTGCCTGCATTGTTTTGTTTTGGGTTTAAACGACACTATTTTATTTTGTTTAGATTAAGATTTATTTATTAGTATTAAGTATGATTTATTCAAGCGGAGGTATAGGCACAATCTGTGCAACTTATGCAGCTCAGTGTGGAGCCCATGTAACATTGAGTGAAACTTCACTTTAACGTTATACAGACTCTTTCAGGTTCTTTTAGTAAAGCAATGAAATGCTGCAGTCGACATAGTTGCGGCCCATAGGTGCCAGAGTAAAACAGGTGGAGGAAGAGTACAAAGAACTGGCTGAGAAAGAAAAGACCAGGGAAACCAAAGTAAGACAGGTGGAGGAAGAGAAGAGGGAACTGAGAGAGAACAGAGTTGGAAGATGAGACTAAAACAGGTGGGGGATGAGAATAAAGAACTGGCCCTGAAATAACAGACCTGAAAAACAGGTGGAGGAACAGGAGAAAGAACTGGCTGAGAATCAACAGGCAAGGGAAACCATAATACAACCACTGGCTGAACAGAAAGAACTGGATGAGCTCTCTTTAACAGTGACGACTGGACAGACAAAGAAGGCATCTGCCTCACCTGAGGGAGGTGGATGGTGGAGGCAGATGGAGGGTGGAGAAATGAGGGAGGTGAAGTGGCAGGGGGTCCATCTGCCTCGCCCTCTCTCCTTTCCACCCTTCCTCCCTCATCCTCCACCCTCCCCTCGGCAGCACAGCATGGCTCAGTGAAACACTTCCACCTAGTTTCTGTGTGGATGTTCACCCCTGTGTCTGCGGGGGTTTTCTCTGGGACACTCCAAATTCCATTAAAATAGAATAAACCACAAAATCAATCAAATAAAATATCAATCAGATTTCGTTTTTTGTCTGCCTCTCCAAATAAGGATATACCGAATAAAAACAATTGTTTGACATTATGGTTGCTATAAAGTACAAGTACTGGTGCCTGTCATCAAGTACTGCTTTTTGAAGTTATAATTTAAACTACAGCCCGACCGATTAGCCGATTTGATCGGCCTGTCACAGATATATCGGCATCAGCGAATTTGTTTTTTTACGATATGCACCAATAAGTGCATAAGGATCTCGAGCTTGGTCAAACACAATAAGAACGTTTTTATATATTTGAAACTTGAAATGAAGTTCCCCTTAACTTTCCCCTTAACAACTGCCGAATCGCGAGCAGCGTGAGTCGTCAGGGCTTCCCTCCGCTCCGGTGCTCCCGGTAAGGGAATCACGAGATTGCCACAGGCCATTGGGTAAGCTGCTATTTAAAGCCAGCCAAAAACACAACTCCTGCGAGCTGCCGCTGTGCCGTCTGATGCTGTATAAGGTTTCTATGCAGGCGCATCCACTACCCAAGTTTCCCCGTGATGTTGGCCGTTAACTACTTTTTTTTTGGCGCATCGCACCGAGTCGTCGCCGTCATCCCCGGTGCTGCACGTCGGGGTAATAACCAATCCCCTCGGTCCCCGTCGTGGAGAAGGCGCGTACTGTTCTCCAGCCCGCCCTCCCTTTCTTGACCGTCTTCCTGGTCCGGCGTGTGTCATTTTGCCTGCGCGCGCGGAGGGGGGGGGGGGTAAGTTACACAACCAGCCCGCCATGCAAAACAGAAACACGTGCCTGTGGGCGGTGCTGAACAAATACAGCTTCACCGGACAACAAAGACTTAACGGCGCACACCGCGGACCTGAACGCGGCTCCGTCGCGGGCTCTTCTCGCGATCTGTAGCCCAACACTCGCCGGTTTTTAGGTGAGGCGTCGCATCTGGAAATGAGCTTCACGGACTCGACATGTGTTTTCCCTTTAGAGAGGACGATGCTGCGAACATGATCAACGCCGATGGCTTCTCAAAATGCGAGGCGACTCTGCGGGACGGAGGCAGGAGGAGGCCGCCCGCAGAGATGCTCCACCTGCTGTCAGCTGTCGTCGTTTGGCTGGTGACGGGAACCACCATCTCCAGCCTCAACAAATGGATATTCGCCGTTTACAACTTCAGGTACCCCCTGCTGCTGTCAGCGCTGCACATGCTGACAGCCATGGTGGTGGACTACGGGCTGATCAAACTGTGGGTGATCCGCCAAAGAGGGGCTGGGGAGCAGGACCTGACCCCCAGCGCCAAATGTAAGGTGTTCCTGTTGAGCCTGACGTTTTGTGCCAGCATCGCCTTCGGGAACATGGGTCTGAACTATGTCCAGCTGTCATTTGCACAAATGATCTATACCACCACCCCGCTCTTTACCCTGGCCATCTCCACGCTGATCCTGGGCAAGCAGCATCACTTCCTCAAATACACAGCCATGATGCCCATCTGCCTGGGAGCCTCCTTCAGCATCATGGGAGAGGTCCAGTTTGATCAGACCGGCTGCTTCTATGTGTTTGCGGCGACCATGTTGAGGGGTGTCAAGTCCATTCAGCAGAGTAAGTACCACTTCAGTGATTGTCTCCCCAGACTGTTGATGTTGACGTTTTGTTTTGGTTGTCGCTATAGAAAGCTGGAAACGTCACCTCATGCCTCAGACATCAGAGGTTTTACAGTTTCCCCGCAGACACCTCGGCAGTCTGCGGTCCTGGAACTTTTTAGTGATTCAGTGACTCACTCCTCGGTCCTGTAACTCATCCACCCGTGAAGGTGGAGTGTTGGTTTCTTAGGGATCATGATACAAACATCAATATGTGTAGAGTTAGAAGGGACGAGGTCATTATATTGGTTTTTGATGGTCTGAAAAGTTCAGACAGGCTGAACTTCATCTGGTCAGCTAATTGATTCATCAAGATGCTTTAAAAGTGTCTCTTATTATTTATTAAAAAACTGCATTCAGCAAATTTACAAAACAAAGGACCGGAAGCACTGTTGAGTAAAGGATCAGAGCGGTGATGCTCCAAGGATGTTTCCTTTTTTGTTGCAACATGTTTCAGAATTGGAAAGTAAAACAGGATGTTCCTCGAAAATGTAACCGTTAATCCCGGTGAAATAAAGAGCAAAGCAGCACAAAACGCACACTTCCACAGTGAATGTATGGCTATAGTTTAAGTGAATGTCCTGGGAAAGAGGCAGGTTTCGTTCTTGAACTGATGTCATGTGAGTAGCGCCTTCACTAAACCCATCCCGCGGGCACATTCATGTCATGTCCTGTGCTCTCGGGGAAGGAATTGCTTTAAAATTGGCTTCTGTGTGCAGTGGATTAGGCTCTCTAAAGTCATTAGTCTCCACAACGTCGCAGTTGTCGGAGGAAGAAGAAAAAAAAGTAATGAGTTTCTAAAAATATATGGAGGCCCTGTATTTAATTGTTACGTAACAGTAAAGCAGATATTGAGTACTGCTCAGAAGGTAATGCTGCATACTTAGTACCTCGAGAAACAGAGGGGCACCTCAGTTACTCACAGAGGCAGGCTTGTGAGGTCATCTGTTTCAATCCTGGTGAAAGTGCTGCAGTATAGCCGATGTGTTTAGAAAGTTGCCAGTTTTCTTCATTTAATAAGGGTAAATACATATAAAGGAGGGGACAACTGAAGCCCCGCTTTTGCTTTTGGAGCATCATTTGTAAACAAGGTCGAGCAGATCAGCGCTGCTGCTCGTTACTTTTATTTTTAATCATGACTAAAACTTAATCTCCGTCCTGACGTCCCAGACTAGCTGGACAATGTCTCAAGTTTCAACAAGCTATTTTCATCCTCACTTGTTGTTGTTGTTGTTGTTGTTGTCCTTATAAGTTTATATTTCTCGCATCGATTTACGTCTATTTAAAGGCCCCAGCAGAGTCAAAGCATTTTTACAGGTTTGGCGTTGTTTGTCAGTAAACAACATGAGGTGTTTACAGAGAGTGTTCGAGGTGCCTTAGCTCTTACTTAAACATCAAGAGGTTTCTTCCTATGTGTCCAGGCATCAAGCCATATCATACACAAGTTTCCAAATGGGAGTTTTGCATACTTCCCAGCCATTTTCATGCTATCAGACAGCATCAAAGCTCGTTGTCCACTTTTGAATGAGCTGATCGGTGAATAGAAGAGAAGAGTCTATCTTTGTTATTTTAACTAGAAAAACACAAGAACCTTCTGTTATGTCACCTAAACAGTCAAGTCAGTACTCAAGTTTCAGCAAGCTATTTAAATTGTTGTTTCGTTGTTGTTAGTGTCACCTTTCCCAGACACTCTTTGGCAGTGTACACATAACACTGTGTGTCAACAAACGCTATCTCGTGTCTGTAACCACGGCATATGTGTCTCTGTTTACTCAGGCATATTACTTCAGGAGGAGAAAATCAACTCCGTGTTCCTGCTCTACCTGATGTCCATTCCTAGCTTCTGCATCTTGGCCGTGGCCGCGCTGGCCTTAGAAAACTGGGCATTGCTGGAGTCGCCGCTGCATTACGACCGCCACCTGTGGGTCTTTATCTTGCTCAGCTGCCTGGGCTCAGTCATGTACAACCTGGCCAGCTGCTGCGTCATCACGCTCACCTCCGCCGTCACCCTGCATATCCTCGGCAACCTGAGCGTGGTGGGGAACCTGCTGTTGTCCCAGCTGCTTTTCGGCAGCGAGCTGTCCGCCCTCAGCTGTGCTGGCGCCGTGCTGACATTGTCTGGCATGCTCATTTATCAGAACTCCGAGTTCATCGTCCGCTACCTGGACGCACGCAAGGCCAAAGCTAAACAGCCGGCGCATGTGGATTTTCACACTGCAAGCGGAGAGGACTCGGACAAGGGCGGTGCATCTGAACCAACATATCATCCGCAGAGAACAGACGGGAAACAGGAAGACAAGATGGACTGAACTGAAAGGATGAAGGAGAGAATAAAATGTTGAAGGATAAAATGATAAAGTGTGAGTCTAAGTGGTCAAAAGCAGCAGAGGGAGTGTGACACTATGAGGCCATTGTCACTGATGATGTGACTTCCTCACTGTGCCAACTTATTTCTGCTCTGGTCACACAGAAGAGGAGCCTGCAGAGAGGGAACGCTTGCCTTTTATTCATCACAGTGATGGTTCAATTCTCTGCTTCATCTATAAATCACTCGTACATAGCCTATAGTGGTATATGCATGCATGAGCACACTAAACTGTTTGATACCTCATGAGGTATTCACACTGTCACTCATACTACTCCACTGTGAAAATGTTCTCATTTGCAGAGGGCTCTAATCGACGGTTTGGGTGGCTGTCGTGGATATCGCAGGGCTTCGAGAGCCTTGTGTGACCTTGAGGGGAGGGGGGCGGGGCTTAGAGAGCACTCCGCCTCAATTCTGAACGGGCACAATTTGTAATAAAAATATAGTACTGTACTCTATATAGTAATATATAGTACTGATACCTGACATTCACCTGGCCCTGCCATGGTAAGGGACTGGGTTTTTGGCAGCTTATTTTCGTTTGTTTGTTAGTATGTGAAGTGGGAAGCTTGTTAAATAAGGCCGCTAAAACCTTTGTTTGAAGGCAGAAATTACAATGATGGACTAAGCCAACATTTCTGTGCAATGAGACGCCTCTTCCTCTACTGAAGCACATTTTTAATAAGAGGCCTAAGCACTGTGTTTTGTCCTCCCCTATGAACCTCAGTGTGGCGTCCCACTTAAGGCCTAGATTTTGTTCTCTCGCCGTCTTTAACAGACGGTCCCTGACGAATTAATCCAATTATTTCCATCTTTTACAACCGCAGCGTTCCTTGACAATTTGGTTCACAACTTCTCTAAGGAGTGTCACTCGACTTTAGCTGTCTTTTCCCCGTGGGAGAGACGAGGAAGATGAAGATTGAGCTGTCCTTTTTACGGTAGCTTCTTAATTCCTAATTTACTTGGGACTTGTGCCGGTTATACTCGGCAGAAGACTGCATGCTGCTGTTGTGCGATACCATAGACGCCCTCCTACATGTTGGGCAAGTCAAATGTATACTTTGAACGCTTTCATTAGTCACCCTTTGTTGTAATACTGGTTCTGTCAGTGACCAGACATGCCAACACCCAGTTTGAGTTCTCACAAGATGACAAACAACAAAGCCATACAGCCACATTTTCTGTATATTTTGCCATAATAATAACTGCAGGCAGGATTGTATGTTGAAAGACTTTACTTAAGGGTGCCTCTCAAACAATGTTGAAAAAATAGTGCAAGAAGGATATGGATTGGTTTTATTTTGCAGTTCGGTAAATGGCTTTGTTGGTTTAATATTTCAAAATAATTAATGGGTGTTGTCGGCAATCCTCAATTACAAGTTTAAACATTATGTACAGGAGCTCATTTTATTGGTTTTGCATTACTAAATACCTCAGCTGTTTTATATAGAACCTGTTATGCCCTTGTGTTCCTTCAACGTTCAACACCCACAATAAAACTGCAGCATGTGAATGATGGATTTTATTACGCGCAGTAGTAGAAAGAGGGATCTGATCACGGATGTCAACATATTTTAAAACACTTTCTCATGTTGGCCTCGCCGGTCATCTTTTGGTTTTATAACTGCAGTTGTGGAGGTTTTGGCAGGTTTGGCTGCTTGTTCTCATCGATCAACAGACACTGTTCCTGTGCACATACAGGTTTTGATTGTTTGCAAAGCTATTTGGGTGTAAATAGTTATTTTATTATATTTATGTATTTTATAGTCACGTGACTGGTTTTGAACTGTAGTGGTTTAAGAAAGAAACATTTGCTTCATGCCTTATTTGGACATATTGTAGATGAGAGAGGAGTGATTTTGATTTGTCATTTTGTCCTTTTTTTTTTGGTTAATACTCTTGAATGCCAACAGCCACCACAGGTGCTTCTGTTTAGGAGCAAAGATACGGGCGATTCATATACACGTGATCTGCCATTGCTTGAATAAAAATAAGTCGACTGGTACAATAAATAATAACGAAACCAACCACCTCATTCCTGTCCGAGTTGTTGCCTGCATCAAATATCTCTCACACTGTTACACATGCATATTTTAGTTACAGTCAACACTTACTGTCCTGTACCAAGGACTAATCCAACCCTTCATTTTGTAGATAATTCAATGCCTAGCTCTGTTCTTATGTTTATGGAACTTTTGAGGCTATAAAAGGCTATTTCACCTTTGTTAATTGTTTGCAGTAATTTTCTGTTTACATGTGAAACCATTCAATAACATACAGGAAAATACAACATGTTGAGATGGAGGAAAGGATAAAGACAAAGCTGCAACTAATGATTTTTTTCATTAATGCTTAATTAAGCATTTCGTTTGTAAAACAGTGGAAACGCCCAATGAACTTTGCTCTTTAAATTGCTGTTTTATCTGACCAACAGTACAAAACAAAAGTATGTTCAAGTTGAAATGATGTAAATTAGCAGCACATCAGAAAGTCCTCACCTTGGTTAGCTGGAACTAGCGAATCTTTTGCATTTTTGCTTCACAAAATAATAAAAATGGTAACTGATTAATGTTCTGTCCATCTACTATGGGGTTAATCCAATAATTATTTAAGCAGTACATGTATTTTCAGAAACAGTACTGCCTCACTGTCACTGTCATAACTCACAGGGACACTTTAACAGAACAGAGCTACCATTAATGTTTAGTAAAACCTGAGCATTTTTTGCTATGACGTGTCGAAATGTCTGCTGCGGAAAAAGGCCTGTTGAACCACACAGTATGATGTCACACACTGTGAGGTCATTATAAAGCAGTTGTGAGCGTTCAACACTTGGTGGAGCAATTTGTCTGCTTTCTGATTTGTGAGGTCATTTTCCAAATGTGCCTTAACTTAAAAAAAAAAATGTCAGTAATCAATGCTGAAGTTGATTATATTTTGATCATTTTGTTTTCTTCCAGATTTGTCTGTCTGTATCTGTGTGCGATTGTGTCTCACCGTAATGTCAATCGTTAGGATTAGGGTTAGGCAAGGAGTGGTTATGGTTTTGGTAATTCTCCTGGAAATGAATGTAAGTAAATGTAATTTCATGTGTGTGTGTGCTCTGTCCTCTACTCCTGTAAACAAGGGGCTACTGGTCAACCTTTTGTCTGAATAAGGCAGAGCTCCTCAGTTTTTGGCTCTTGTTAACTCTTTGTGCACCCAAAAGATTTGTCTGCCGTAGAGTTTGTCCCATAAACTTTCACATGACAGCATCCAGGACGCAGCAACAAGAGGAGGAGAGACTCTGCTGAAGGTTGACAGAAAATGATGGACAAGGACCTGATGCACCCCTCCCCCCATCTTCCTCCTCCTCCTCCTCCTCATCCTCTTCCTTTCCCTCCTTCCCATCTTGGGTGGTTCATGTAAGCAACCTCCGCTCGCTCTCCAAACATGCATCCTTATGAAGCGCTGCAGTGCGAGGTGTTATGTCAACTCTGAGCTCTCACAGCTCTCCAGACAAGTTTAAAGGAGGATTGAGGAGAGGAGAGCGCTGAAAACTTCTCAGAAGCCCCAAAAACAGCAACTAGACATCTGAGTTTGCACCCTGAAAACAGGTGAGTGACACTACACCTCAACAGCCACCAGTCACTATTCTCAGTGTCTACTTTTCACATTTGTATTACTTTATTCTTCACATCTTGTGCCATTAGGCTTTCCTGCGACTCCCTTCCTCTCTGCGTCTGAGTGCATAGTTTCACGCTGTTATCAGATTCTTTTAGTAATGGTCTCGTTCCACTACATTACTATATTTGTACGTGTTTTTGCCCCTTCTGTGCTGCACTCAGCCAGTTGCTGAGATACACTGAGGAGTACTTCAGTAAGACAAACATTTCTGTCCAATTGCTGCTCAGTTTGTGTCTGTTAAGCCTCACACAGCTGTTTATATTTGGATTACGGCGATGTGATTTTATGCTCTGTTTGTGACATTTGCACATTGTTTAGTGTAAATAATAAAAGTATCTGATCAGTGTGGTCTGTTAAAAAAATTCAAACATTTTCAATTCTATCTGAGTGATAAACTTGTGATTGTTTAGAACATGATGCATCTCTTCAGATATACCAAATGTGTTTATGCGTCTGTACTTGCTGTCTGTAAGTTCTTGTCCAGTTCAATATTCAAAAAAAGAAAATGTAAGAAAATCTTACACATGCATCTTCTAGTGCTGTGTTTTTGCACGATCTAGACATGGAGTCAAAAACTGAAGTTGGAGCGGCATTGGTGACCAGCGAAGAACTGGCTGCTATTGAGGATGAAGAGGTTCTCAACAAGATGGTGAGCCAGTCATTTGTGACTTTCAATTAGTTTATGTCGCTTCGCATCATGTGAGGAAAAATCTGGTGGTCAACTGACCTCATCATGAAATATCATGCAAACAGTGCTGTAAGAGCAGCACTCAATTCTTACTGATCTCCTTAAATTTATTGAAAATCAACATTATGTATTTGCAGAAGATTTTCTGTCATCACTCTAACACTGAGACTTTTCTCACTTCTTATTTTTGAAAATTAGGTGACTTTTAACCCAATAATATAGTATTATGTATATACAGAATGTATATGCATGGGAAGAATAAGAAAAGTGATAACATACCTCTTGCATGGACTAACCTTATCTCTTTAAAACCTTCCAGAGCTTTGTCTTTCCTTTTTAACCAGTGGTTTATTTCTTTAGCTGGACAATGCAACTGATTTTGACGAGAGACGAATGCTACGTGCTGCATTGAGGGACCTGCTCAAGAAAAAGAGAGGTAGAATCTGATGCCTGCTCCCATGCAAGAGTTAGCAAACCGTTACCATAACAGTATCTCCGTTATTCCTGTGAATTCCTTTGCTTGCTTTCAATATTCTCCACCATCTCTCATCAGATAAACGGGAGCAGGAGCGAGGGTCGAGGCAGCACGACTTGAGACAGCAGGTCCTGAGCAAAGGAGGAACAACAGGCGGAACTGTTAGCATAGGCAGAGCGTCCATGAACCAGATGCCACTGGCAAACAGTGCGTTTATACAGATGCTATCAGAGACTTTTCTTATGTTTTATTTAAATGATGATTATTGATACTAATTTGATTTTCTGTGTCTTGTTAGAGCCGTCAGGCCATGCCTCTCCATCAGCCTCCACTCCTTTAAACAGGACAGCAGGCGGGTGAGTCAATTTTTCATCTTTGGGTTTGTTAACTATACAAAGCTGAATTAAAACTATGAACAGGTAAAGCATTCATTTAATCCCTGACATCCCCACACAATTCTCTTCTTCTATCTTAATGACAATACAATACTTAATACAATTTCTTAAAATTGAATTAGCCACATCCACAAAATGTTACATGGTGTTAAATGTGAGATAAATCCTAATTTATAATAGACATTTTAATTCAGATGGGACCTATCCATGTGGTGCCCCTCAGCCTGTCAGCATCTCTGTCTTAATTTCGAATGGGACCACAACTGCTGCAAAGCAAAGCATTCTTGTATGTTAAAAAAAAAAGAGAAAGAACTTTTATTTTGCAAAGCATTTACCAAGTAAAAAAAATAGGTAAAGCGATATGTTCTGTACACGCAGAGTGTATTTTCTTGCCTTTGTTTATTCTTCTCAGCCAGCCCAGTCCAGCTGTAGCCTCAGCACAGAAATGTCCTTCTGCTGGAGCACCCAATGCTAAAAATGTCAAACAGATGCTTCTGGACTGGTGCAGGGCCAAAACAGAGCCATATGAGGTAAATATGCCCTGACTCTCTTTGCCTGTGAATTATTGCCCGCTGGAGCTATACATAGCTCTGCCCTTATGTCTCATTCTCTGCGACTGTATCTTTTAAAGTGATTCCCCTCTGCTGTGAAACAGGGGGTGGACATTCATAACTTCTCCTCAAGCTGGAAAGACGGCATAGCCTTCTGCGCCTTGGTGCACCGGTTCTTCCCTGACGCATTTGAGTACTCCATCCTCAACCCCAACAAGCCCAGGGAAAACTTCCAGCTGGCTTTCAGCACTGCAGAGTGAGCTCCCATTCCTTATATGAAGAAGCAGAACTAGAGAAGATTGTGCATTGCAGATGAGAACAAAGTAACTTTACACTTCTGTGTCATTGTTTGTCTCAAGTCGTTTGTCAGTGTCTGCCTCTCTGTCTGCAGGAGGCTGGCAGGCTGCCCCCCTCTGCTGGACGCTGATGATTTAGTCCGGATGAAAGAGCCGGACTGGAAGTGTGTGTACACTTACATCCAGGAGTTTTACCGCTCCCTGGTGGAGAAGGGCCTGGTCAAAACCAAGAAGCGACCGTAGACTCCGAGAAGTCACACAGCTTTCATGATTGTGATGTGATTTCACTTTTTACAACTAATACGTACATATGCATGAGCTGAGGCCAAAAAGAGGATATTATGCAACTTATTCAACTGAAAGTTATTTACATGATGTGATCTTTGAGTTGCCATGATAGAGTTGTATTTGATGTGTCTTTAAATGTAAATTCACAGTGCCTAATGTGCTGCATTTCTATGGGTGTGTGTATTAGCGGGGACTTAGGGGTGTCTATGTGCTCTCAGTGGACAGCTGGCGCTAAGGATCAGTACATTCCACTGAGATTACACATCTGCATTAATCTCAGTCAGAGCCACAGAGAGTCTGGAAACACATTTTATGATTATGCTGTTGAGGGTATTAAAGACATGTTTATTAAATATCCTTTCAATTATGTCTGCTATTCTTCTTTAGCTATATCTGATGGTTCATCTATATAGTACTGTAGATACCAAAAGTATTGTATTTGCCTGATACTATATTCAGCAACTGTATACAGTAAAGGGGCACTCCTCTGATTTTATGCATGAAGTTCGGTTTGCACTTCTTTTGGAGTACTATACCCAGCCTGCATTTCAAATTCAGTGCCGGAGTGCCACGACTGTTCCAGGTCATATGTTCTCTAATGTTTTCTGTGGCTCTGGAGGGAGCTTTGTGAAGTGTCAGAAAATAGCCCCCATGATTTCATTGGAGTTATCTCGGCCTGGGCTTGGGATTTCAAATTAATAACAGAAAGCTTATAAAAACAGAAAGCTTATAAAAACTCATCTTGGGGCTTTGAGTTTAAAATACACGGGGTGTTCACTGACAGGATGGACACATTGTAAATTATAGGATCCAGTGCTAAAAAACCCCGTATTGTTTGGTTTTAGTAGAGGGTGTCACTGTAAACGCAATAATAGGCTTAGCCATTTCTGAGGCTATATTAAGAATCAGGACAATCTCACACCTTTTGACACAGTCTCTATAAAAATATAACCCTATAAGCACAAAAGTAGTTTTATTTGCCGCGTTACTTTAATGATTGCGTTATTTTCAGGGTGTCCGATTACATTGTGTCCAGCTCTGCCCCAAAGAGACAGACATCACAGATAGGAAGCTTTGCCAAGCTGAAATTTAATTATTGGCAGGCTGATCAATTCTCTAACGCCAGACTAATGCGCCACTGATACCCTGCCACAGATGCTCAATTATTTCTGGCCGGCTGCACTTCGGCAGCTGACTTCCGTTGTTCCTATCCTGCCCTGCCCGCCCCCAAGGTGCTCATATGTTCTACCCAGAGTGCAGAGAGAGAGAGGTGCACTGAGAGCCGGTGTACGGCCGGTGTGCTGAAGGTGCGGGCGGCACGGTGACCGAGAAGTGCACAGCTGTTCGGGGCCAACTGCGCTGCGCTATTAGACAGCGACAAGTAGGATGAGCTACAATCAGCTGTTGTATTTTGCTCCTAACATCAGCATGCAAGAGTCCGGACACGTCAAGCGCGAGCGCCTCCTGTCCTGACAGCCCCGCGCCGCACGGTCCGCACGTTCGCGGTCCGCACGTTCGCTGTCCGCGGCGCCGGCAACGGCTCGCGTCCGTCCTGCAGCCTGGCTGGGTCGCTCCGTCTCCGGACCGTTCGTCGATCTCGCTCTGAAGCCTCCGCGTGACAGCCCCTGTCGCGTTGATTGACGCGCGAGGCAAAACACTACAGATGCTTTTCTCCGCGGGGAATTTGTGAGATCCACCTTTGCGGTTCACCTTGGACATAAAAAAATAAAAAAAAAAGGTAAGGTGTTCTCACGAGGTAGGCTGTGTCACGGTGGCCGCTGCAGCTGCACGTCGGTGTTGATTGTGCGTGTAATATTGTGCTTTTTCACGGGTCCGGGCTTGTGCCTTTGTAGACAGTCATTCAGACTTGCAGGCTCGTGGACTATAACATGTGAAAAGGGCCCACTTGCACTGTGTTATTTCAGATCTGAAGGTTGCCTTTTCACTTTTAAAGTGAATTCAGTACAAACCATTAGGTCCACTCCAAGCTCCGTTTGGCAGGTTCCTACCGTGGTCACATGAAAGAGATGCTAATTTGCATATCATGAATGATTGAAAGAGGTGTATCATTCATTTCTGTGTGGGAGGGCACGTAAACAAAATGGTGGGAGGCCCTTGTCCTCCAATCACATCCTGTTCCTCGTGACCTACAGTATCTGTTGACATTGTGTGATGTGCTCCATCTCGTGCATCCCCTCTGACTCACTTCCAAAAGATCAAATGGTAGTTGAACGGTGAGCATTAGAGTGCTTAACACTGTGATACCACTATCCCATAATGGTCGCCAACAGTTCTGTCTTTTGCTTTATAAAAAGGGTCAATGGCTAATTAATGTTGCTGGGCAACGGAGGTCCAAAGTTAGTTCCTTAGCCCACTGGTGGAAAATAAGAGTACGTTAACTCAAGTGCTCTGTTTAATTAAGTACAACTTTGAGGTACTTTACTTGAATATTTCCATGTTATGCTACTTTATACTTCTACTCCATTTCAGAGGCAGATATCGCAGTACATTTGCCCTGACAGCTTAGCTACCAGCTACTTTGCAGATTCAAATTTCTAATACAAAATATAATCAACTAATAAGTGGCTGTGTGATATGATGTTATAGACTAAGTTTCTCAGCAGTATATTTAGTAATAAGAGTTAGTCCAACCTTTACCAACTTTAAATGGGCCATTCCGCACAATGACTACTGCTAATGTTGGTACTGTACGTGTATTTGGCTACTAATACTTACTTATCTGAGTACTGGTTACATCAATGCCTCAGCTCAGTTGCTTTGTCATGATAACGTCACCAGTGATGGCCGGGGAGCACGATGTGGACAGCTGCTCAGTATAATGCGAGGCATTCTCTGAGCTTTGCTGTTTCACCTGAGAACCAAGGCCTCAACTGACTGATGTTGATGTTCTGTGACCTAAGTGAAGGCAGGTTCGAGACATGGTGCAGGGCAAAGAACGCAGAAGTCACTCGTGTGTCATTTTTATGCTCTCTGCAAGGCACACTTGTCTTTTCTTAAAAAAAGGTTGCGTTATAATTATCCACATTCGGCCTGTTGCAGGTTGATGGATCGTATGCAGCAGAAACAAATCAGCACTGACCCTCGTGGGCCCAAAGTGCAACCTGGATCCTGTCCGTTGATTGGCGCTGATCCAGGTTTACCTCCACAGCTCGCAATCCAGGAACCACCTCCCATCAGCCACTCAGAGGTGCTCAAGGGACAGTCTGGATTCAGCACCACGCAGGCTGCAGTTGCACCTATGAAGGTGACGGACCAAATGCATTCCGGGTCGACTCCAGCAACTCTGGCAAGCATAAGCCGGCCAAGACCGACCGCTCTTGGAACTAAACCTGTTCCAAAGATGACCAGAATCTCAGTGGACCCCTCTAAGGAAAATTATTTGATCCCAGTTTGTGTCCCAGGACCTCAGAGTGCCAGTGTCCTGTCGCATTCCCCGACAGAGTCCTCCTTCTCCCTTCAAAGTCCTCAGAGTCCCCACAGCCCTCAGTCTTACACCAGCCAGCCTTACCTGAGCCCCAACCCCAGCCTGTCCTCCAGCCTCAGCCCCAAACTCAACCTCAGTCCTCAGCCACAGAGGACCCCCTCACCTGGGAGCTCAACACAGAGCCAAGTGCAGTCCGAGAAACCGGGAGGAGAGAACAATGACTTCAGGTGAGACGACACCTTTATTTAAACATTTGTATGTTACTTAGCCTGTGTGACTTCCACACAGGAGTTTAAAAGGATTCTGTGAATTTTTTGTCCTTGTTACGGCTAAATACAGCTGTAGCAGCTGTCCTGCAGTCAGCGGCTGTAAGAGAGCTGATGTGTGCCACACCTTGTCACATGAATCAAAGCTGCACATTTCACTAAGAGCTTTGGGAACCTGACACAACCACATTTTGTTGGCTGACTTCCCAGAGGCATACCATTTGTTATGTTTCTCACTCATCAACAACGGATGCTTGTATTGTGTTTATACAATGGACAAAAAGATGTCTAAGTGGCTTCAGATGGAAGCAACCTCCGGGCGCTCTTACCGTCACACTCAAACAAACATTTCTCGTCATATAGATCATATTCTAACAGATCATACTGGTGGATTTGCATGTTTTAATGCATCACATATATTTAACATTCAAAGTACATTCATTCATTTCAGTGTTGTATGAAAATCCATCTGCATGGAAAACGTAATCTATCACATCAGTTGTGTTTTGCTCTCTATTTTTTTTATTTTAATTTTATTGTCAGGGTTATGTTATGGTCCCCAGGTAATTGTGTCAAAAGCAGGTACTGGTCTAAACATTGTACTTGGTGGGGTGTAAATGGGTCGGCCATCATTTGAGGTTTGAGAGTTTGCTGCTGAACAGCATTACAATGAAGAGCTATGTTGTGTGGAAATTGTAAACCCTGAATATACACCCTTGATGGCAGAAACATCACTTCGTACAAAGTCTTCAAAGTATTCAAATTTACACATTGAAAAATGCTTGATTTTCAAGATATGCTGGTGTTTCATCATCTGCTACTCAATCACCCATGTAAACCAAAAATCTTTTAATATTTTAAATAAAACGGCTTAGTCTGGAAATGTTTGGATTTAGGCACCTTGAAATGCTTGAAAGATGCTTGAATTTTACTATTAAAAAGCTAAATGTAATGATATAGTTGATTGATCGATTTGTCAATTGAAAGAAAATTAATTGGCCACTATTTCCATACATCATATTTCAAACAAAAAAAGCCAAATATTTATGGCCTTTCTTTGTCTTCTATTATTAAATGCAAAAAATAAAACATTAGAAGATCTGACCTTGAAATTTTATAGACAAAATTAGGACTTGATAAATAGAGAAAACGATGAACAGTTTAACCAGTAATAATTATAAATGTTAGTTGCAGCCCTAATGAGTTCCTTCTGTTGTGTGGCTGGTAGTTTAATCTCAAAAGACAGTTTGTTCCATCACTTTTTCTCTTCTAGCACTCTGTCTCTCTCTCTCTCACTCACACACACACACCTTAGTCATCATTGAGGTACAAAGAGGTGCTTAATTGTGCTTATCTTTTTTTTCTCTATACAGCAACGCTGAAGGAAGCTATTTCGCTGAGGATTACAGCACAGATTATGTCTTCTTTCACCCTACAGTATATGTAGTACTTAAGTCTAATGTTGCATTTCCACTGTTTCTATCCTTTGAAAGGGTGTACATTGTCACATGGAACGTGGGATCAGCTGTCCCGCCAGATGACATCACTTCTCTGTTCGGACCAAATGTTTCAGATGGGAGCGTCGACATGTTTATCATCGGGTAAGCAAGTATTTCTACCAGCCTCAGCAGTGCCAGAGAGACAGCCGCGAGTGCCCACTCAGTCATCTGTGTTCATTTTGATCTGTCCCCTCCTGTTACCCCTCACTGTCCTTTTCATTAATGTTTAATTTTCACTTGTTGACGGCATTTCTCTGCTCTTCTGGCACATCACAGACTCCAGGAAGTCAACTCCATGATAAACAAGCGGCTGAAGGATGTTCTTTTTTCAGACCAGTGGAGTGAGCTTTGCATGGACACGCTCAGTCCCTTTGGATACGTTTTGGTCAGTAAATCTGAGGTCGCTCCAATAAGACACAGTGCAGATTTTTTTGCTCCTATCCTTTTTGTTTTTGCCATTATGCTATCTAGTTTATCTTACTGAAATATAATTTTTCATCTATCCCATCCGTTTAGGTGGCGTCCCAGCGTATGCAGGGAGTGCTGCTGCTGGTTTTCTCTAAATTCTGCCATCTTCCATTCCTCAGAGGCGTGCAGACAGAGAGTACACGCACAGGACTTGGGGGATATTGGGTATGTTCTGTGCACCAGAACAGAGCGCTGCTCTGACGTCTGCTCTGGGATTTATCACATTGCAAAATCTGTGGTGGGTTTGTGTCAGTGGGGGTTTAAGGGGGCGGGTCGGGTGTTGAAAGGTGGTATCTGTGCTCCCTCCTGCCAGCAGGCGCGTGCATTCATGGGTGCATATGTCAGTGTGTGACCTTCCCGTGCGTGTTGATGTCAGCATCACCCTTGGCTGCTGCTGCTGCAGTCTCCTTCTCTTTGAGGTCAGTGCAGCAGCAGGCTGTCTGGCTCTCTGGTTCTTTGACTCAGGGACGGAAAAAAACATCCTGACTTTGTCCCTAAACACAAATTTGGTTGATACATGGTTGGTTTTTATTAGATTTAATTCGCTTCTCACTGTCTTTGCCCTTTTTTCTCACTTTAAGGGGAATAAAGGGGGTGTCAGCGCGAGGATGACAATGTTTGGCCACCCGGTGTGCTTTCTCAACTGTCACCTGCCAGCTCACATGAGCAACCTAGAGCAGCGGATGGAGGACTTTGAAAGCATCCTGCAGCAGCAGCAGTTTGAAGGAGGAACTGCCACCGGTGTACTGGACCACGAGTGGGTGACACACATTGATCACAGCTGCTCACCTACAATAAATCAATTTTAGAAAGCCATATTACATAATAAAGCTTAAAAGTCTCACTATTTGATCTTTTATGTGTCTTGAATTTCACAAATGTTTTCTTAGAAGTAAAAAAGTAACATCCTACTCTTCTTTAAATTAATATTTAACTTATTTTTTGGTGTTTCTTTTTCTGTCAACAGTGTCGTGTTTTGGTTTGGGGATTTAAATTTCCGCATTGAAGACTATGACATCCATGTGGTGAAATGTGCCATCGACAGCAATAAGCTGCCTCTTCTGCTGGAGCGAGATCAGGTGAGGCACCCTAAGCAGTTCAAAACATTCGCCCCTTCACAGACAGATATTTCTTCGCTGGAAGGCTTTACGCCACTTGTTTGTCTCTTGATCACCAACCACAGCCAACAGAAGGCTTCGTGCAGCACAAACTAAACTAAAACATCACCTTAATGAAATTCATCCAGGGACATGACCTGAGGCCTGTAGTACGAAGTGGGATTTCGTTAGCAAGATAACTTCAGGTTTAACTCTGGGTTTTCAGTACCACAGTGGTAGTTCACTTCTCACCGGGTTAAGTTAAATGTATGCTGCGTGGCAAAGTGCTCTAGAGCAGGTTATGTTGGAGATAGCAGATCATTGCAGAAAAGCACCGCTCACTGACCAATCAATTGTCTCTGAAAATGAAATCACCAATAGAAAAAAGCCAGCTGATAAAAATATATCCTGGGTATGTAGAATGTGCTTATTAGAACAGGCCTCAGCTCTGTTTCTCCCATCATTTGTCTACGCTACAGCTTAACATGGCGAAAAACATGGAGTCCATCCTGGAAGGCTTCATGGAAGGACCACTTAAATTCCCACCTACCTATAAGTTTGATGTGGGCACTCATACATACGACACCAGGTCTGTTCACTCGTCTCCATCACAAACGTTCTCCGTGACATTTTATTTTTCTACAAAGCGAGGTTCAGACCTGTTAAACTCCTGCTATGACAGTTTGTCCCTCTTTGCCTTTTTTCTGTCAGTGCTAAGAAGAGGAAACCTGCCTGGACGGATCGCATCCTCTGGCGCCTTCGTCGCATCGGCTCTCCAGTTCCTACCCACAATGCAGCACTGCAGCGGGGTCTGACCTCGTGGTTGGGTGGGGCGACTAAAGTGACCCAGCATGTGTACCGAAGTCACATGGGCTTCACCATCAGTGACCACAAGCCTGTTTCTGCCCTGTTTTCACTGCATGTGAGGCAATGTTTGCTCAAATACACTGTAACTGAATGTGTTAATGGCATCTCTCTTTGTATTGCTACTTTGCTTGATTATGTTTTATTTAACGGTCTATGCTCTCTAGTTTCCATTCAAGGTGGATATGCCCCTGGTGGAGCTGCAGGTAAACGAGGAGTGGAATAAAGTCTCAGATGCTACAGTCAGATTTGCTGTTGCGTCAACTTATCAGCGCAGCTCATGGGACTGGGTAGCGATATACAAGGTAATTCTCAAACTGTTTTTGCTCAAAAGCTCAGGATTAATTCTGACTACATAATGCCCCGTGCCTGTGTTTGATGATATCTGTTCTTCCTGCACAGGTTGGGTTCAGACATCATAAAGATTACCAGGCTTACATATGGGCCAAGGGAGAGAATGCAACACAGGTGCGTCAGATACTCAAAATGCACCCACTTATTTTGTGCCACAGATTAATTCAGGGTTCATTTCTCCCCGTTCCTCTCTTCACCAGGTGACATTTTCAGAGGAGGATTTGCCAAGAGATGACTGTGAATACATCCTGGGTTACTACAGTAATAATATGAACAGTATTGTTGGATTGTCAACACCAATTCAGGTAACAAAAGTCAGAGGAGCAATCTCACTGCTTGTCATGATATATTCATGAATGGATATATACATAGCCACAAGTATGTATAATGCTGCTTACAAATGTATGCATCAATGATGATAATTAAATAATAACAACTCTGTAGCACAACTTAGTTAGTTTTACTTACTTTTACTTTAAGTACATTTAGCTTTATTTTTTTATTAGAACTTTGAATGCAAGACTTTTTCTAATGGAGTATTTCTTCATTGTTGGATTGCATCTTGCTGCGGTGGGCCCACATACTTTTGAGCATATATATTTCTTTTAAAAAACCTTGCTCGTGCAGTTATCTTCTCTCGAATCCTGCATCCAAAACAGATCAAGATTCCAGTCCACAGCCCCACCGCGCATCGCTCTGACAGCTCAGACGTCAGCTCAGAAGACGACAGCACTCTGGTTCTGCTGGCTCCAAACTCCCGCAGCCCGAGCCCTAAAACCGGCAAACACCACCATCGCCACCGTCGTAGCCGCAGCCCTGCTGTTCCTGCTCTTTCCTCCAACTCCCTTCCCTCCCTGCAGGGCCTCAGCCTCTGTCCTCGCTCCAAAGAAGGCCAGACGCGCAGCCGCTCACCCTGCTCTGCTGCTAAGAAGGAGCGCCTGGTCTCCCCCAACACTGTGCAGTCTCCCACCATCAGCCCGCTTACTCCCCGCAGCCCTGTGTCTCCAGGTGGTGGGGTGACTGCACCGGAGGCCCTGATCGCTGCCATATTAGGAGAACACAGACCAGCTCAGGTTAGCCCCACTGGGGTCAAACAGATAGGAAAAGCAGGGGAAACAGACACTGCATAGAATAAAAACATCAACAGTTAAAATGAGGTACTGTTCAAGGAGAATGACGGCAATATCCATGCATTCAGAGTCTAATCTGATCCCACAAAGTCACTGTGCTCGTAGAAGCAGCACATTTAATGACTTCTAATGTAGTTTGCAAACATTCTGCATTGTAGCTGTGCAGCTCTCTGTTTCTGAATCTACCACCATCTCATACACTATGTGTATCTTGGAGTCAAAGATGTGTCCAGACTCACGACGACAAGTGCTTTTATAGATTCATAAGCTAATATCATACGTAACCTAACATATTGAATGTGAAACCAAAGTCAGAGTAAACGTGTTATGGATGTGACCAGTTATTGTTGACTGCAATATGGATCCATGTAAACCGTCTCGTATCAAAAGAAGGGGCCTGGACCAGAATAATTGATGGTATCATAGTTCACAACAGAGAGAGAGTGTATGTTTGTGTGTGTGTGTGTGTGTGTGTGTGTGTGTGTGTGTGTGTTAAAACGTAAATTAAATTTGTGAAATGTGCATTTTGGACCAGATGATGGTTTAAATTTTTAACTCTATAGTTCTTGGTCTGTATTCATAAAATATCCAAGAATGAAAATAGAGCATTTCACCACCTCAGTCAATCTGAGATTTACATGTGACCGTGTGACTTGAACAGTAAATCTTGGATCGATGTTCTTATTTTTAGCAGCTTTGTGAATACAGTCCCTGTCCTATAGAAGCTCTGTGAGTGGACGGTTAGCCTAATATGTTTACTTTGCTTAGAATAAAACAGTGTTGTGTAATTGTGTGAATGTGCAAATAAAACAAGAACAAACAGAAAGCAAACTGACAAAATACTTTTTGTTGGACACCACTTTAAACTGTCAAGATGAAGTGTATATGTGCGTACATAATGTACACATAATACATAATGATACATATTGAGTCTGTAAGGTGTGACTTTGATATAGGACAGCAGGACATGGAAAACAGCTTGAAATCATTGTTACACTGATGATGCTTCAGACAGTCAAGTGTCGTGAAATAATAATTCAGATTTTTGAAAATGGTTTTCAAATTAGGAAAAGATGATGCTAAGTCAGTGATTGCCAAACTGGGGTTTGGTACCAGAAGTAAATCTGAGGGGTCACCAGATGATTTGAAGGATATGGATGCTTTTTTTCTGGTGATATATTGGATACTCTCACTTGTTCAGACCTCTAAAAATCCTTAAAATAGGCTTAACACTTGATACTTTTACCATTTCAGACCGTAAAAAATCCTTAAAATTTGTAAAATACTGGATACTTTCTCTTCTTCAGGCCTCTAAAAATCCATTAAATGTAGATAATCTCTATTGTCCTTAAAATCAGTGAAATGTGGGTTACTTTCAACTCTTCCTGCCTCTAACAATCCCAAAAATCCAATTTACAACTTGTTATTGCACTGTAACTGTATTTCTGAACTATTCTATATTCCTTTTATAAAACTTATAAAAGTCAAATGTTATTGTATATGTTATGTTATATGTATATGTTTTATTGCTTATTGGTTTTGACAGTCATTCTCTTGCTTTTCCTTTCCTACGTAAAGCACTTTGACTTGCCTGTGTTTCAAATGTGGTAGATAAATGAAGGTGATGAGACTTTCCTCACCTTCAGACCCCTACCTAAGTGAAAAATGTGATACTTTGCCCTCTTCAAACCTCTAAAAATCCTGAAAATTTGTGTAATTCTGAGATATATTCACCTCTTCATTCCTCTTGAAATCTAGAGATAATCAAGTAGTTGAACACTTCCTTTTTTCACAGTTGCATGTCTAATCTTAAATTATGTAAACTACTAGGAATTTAGATGTCTTTATATTAAGAATAATCGTGAACGAAACCTGTGATGAGGAGTAACATACTGCTTTATTTTAAGGGGTTACAAGCCAAAAAAGGTTGAGAAGCACATTCCAGTTAAATATATTTGCCTTTTAGCTGCTGTTAATGTGATCAGCTGAGGATTTTTTTAATAGGCCTACTAATTTCGCCCCAGGGTCATTGTTTTATCTCAATCAGAGCACGCCCATTTGCACCACATGGTCTGCGCTCAACAACAACATTGGCTGCAGATAAATGACTTGAAGGGTGTGAAGAAGTTGTTCAGCCAGATAAATACAGCTGTCCGATCAGTTCAGCACTTCACACGGTGAGCTGAATCCCGAAGCGGCGTGGTCACTCCGTGTGTGTGAGCAGGAGACCGAGATAAAGACTGTAAAACCTGTCTGGCTGCTAAACTCCATAATCAGTATCAGAACAGCTAGCTTGTTAGCTAACAGTGTGTTTAGTGATAAAAATGAACGGCCATCAGAACGGTTTCCATAACAACTCGCTCATTGATGAAGATTGCTTCCTCTTCACTTCTGAATCAGTCGGAGAAGGACACCCCGGTAAGTTTTAATGGATAACTACCTTTCTGGGAGGGTACTTTACCCCTTTTCCCATAATAATTAGCCTGTTAGCCTCTCAAACAAGGTCATGTGGCATGTTACTGTTAGCTCAGCGTGTTATGCCTGTCAGCTGGTCTCTTTCCACTAAGTACTCGGTTCATCCTCTGTGTATTTGTGTCAACACAGTTAAAAAGTGGCTCCACGCGGTGTAAATGTGGCCAAGCTACATGTAATTCAGACAATACAACCCCAAAAGAACAACAGACCATTTCTATGCTCTGGTAATAGAGTTTATGCAGTTAAATTGGATCGTCCCGGCGACATGCTAACAACACGGCGGCTAGCTGTAAAGCTAACACCGCGTTAGTTAGGACTGTTGGTGCCTGTCAATCACATGTCGGGTTTCTCCTGTGAAGTTATAACATGAGGTGTTTTTTTTGTTTTGTTTTGTCGACAGAAGCCAACAGTACAGAACTGTAAAACACGTACTGTAAACACGGCTAACGTGTGTTTTTACTCTGTAGTCGGGATAGCTAGCTACCGTACATTGTTGCATCATTACATTATCACCTAACTACACGTGACACGTGCAGGAGCATCGGGTTTGTTATTGTCTGGTCAGTGAGGGGAGAAAAATTCCTTTTTACTATGGCAGACCCAGAGACTGTATATAATAATATATGTATAATAAAATATACTAATTTCGTCTGTTTAAGCTGCAGTCTCTACAGTCAAAACTGAGTGTTACGCATTTGACAACCAGTACCAGTGTCTGTTCATACGTTTGTTCATGAGGTATAAGCTTCTTTGTTCATTATTGTACTCTTAAAAGTCACAATTTCTTGATTTTCCAGAGTTATAGTGTAACACAATGTAAGCTTTAACAGAAAGTACCAATCATCTGTAATATAAACTGCCAGTTTATTAGGTAGACTTTGCTAAAACTACTCTAGTCTAATACCACAACAGCCCTGGAATAAATCCTACTTGCATGAAGGTTACAAGGGTCAGATTCAGATACGACATGTTTACTGCAGAACCTCTCAGCAGCTTGTCGTACAATACGCTGCAGTTTCCAGTCTTACATTGGGGCAATGGGGGCAGCTCCATTGCCACAGATAATAGGCTTACCAGCAGTCCTAAATATAGGTACTGCAGGGGCTGCCACTCAACTTTATGGTAGCAGGACACTAGAAGCACCTACAGAGATCGCTACTGATGATATGCTTCAAAATGTTCCTTTACGCTGTGTATTAAGGAGGGTGAACAAAATATTTGGAATTTATCTGAATAATTGCAGTACATTCCAGGAAGGGGAAGCCTTTAGGACTTGAGAGATGATGAAACTATTTCGCTATTTGCACATTTTCTAACCGACATTGTGGATATGGCATAAGGAAGCACCTTTCTCTCAAACTGCAATAGGATCCAGAAAAGTTCCAAAACATGTCCAAATATAGAGTTAGGCTAACTTTTGTCTTGTGTTAAACTAAGTACGGGATATACAGTGACTATATTGTAAATAATCACTTTTAGAAGTTTTTTTGGCATGTTTGCATTCACTGAATTTTAACCTTTAACACCTTCTTTGTGACAGCTGTCGTATGCTGTCAACTGCAGCCTGTTTCGTCAGTGCCTTGGCATTCTTATACTTTGGATGTATTTAGACTGGTATCTAAATAAACCAATTTGGATAAACTGCTGCATCATGAAACGGGTGCCATTCGGTATCACAGTAGAAACAGTGCTTGTAAAATCTGTTTTTAAAATTCCTGTGATTATAAACACTGCTCTGTCTAGTGAGCATGGTCTACACACCTGACTTGGATAAATATGCCATTGCTGCTTGAGTGGAATAAATCTCACACCAGTATATTCTCATCTATCTTGCATGGAAATAATTTACACTCCAGCTCATGAAAAACTAGTGTACATGAGTACATCAAGTATAAAACAAGCAGGAAAACTGAGGCATTGCCATGAAGTGTTCTTATGTGTATTGACAAGAGCTCTGTGTGACTCTACAGATAAGATTTGTGACCAAATCAGTGATGCTGTGTTGGATGCGCACCTCAGACAAGACCCTGATGCCAAAGTAGCATGTGGTAAGTCTTTAGAGAGCAAATATGAGTATTCATTGTTGAAACGTGCATGTGCAAGCTGAGCCATGAAGCAAAACCAAGCTGAAGTCCACCCAACCAATTTGTGGTTACTTTTTCATTGAGAAATGTTTTCTGATGCATCTTGTAGTTCCCCTGAGGTATCAACACATTTTAACCAAATTGTACCAGGACCTAAGGAGCCCCTGGTAGTTAATCCTGGACCTTAATCAGGAACCAAAAGTCTCCTTTACTTTGATAATTGATTAATCATTTTCAAGCAAAAACGCCAAACATTTGACAGTTCCAGGTTCTCAAATGTGAGAATTTGCTGCTCTTTGCTGTCTAACATTATAGCAACCTGAATATTTGAGGGGTTTGGACTGAGATGCAGGAGATGAAAGCTGGAACTTTCAGTTCTTCGATGGACTGGATGTTCAAATAGCAAATTAGCTACATTTGCTGTTTGCTTATGGGATTTACTTCAGTCCCTGGCTATTTAACATATTCAACCTGTTTTTGGAATAAAAAAATTAAAACAAATTCACTTACATGCTCAAGTGAATGTCTCTGCAGACGTCACTGCTGCTGCACTTTTCTGATGTTTTCAAGATTCATACATTTTTTAACAAAATTGCAGTTATTTAAAACACAAACTTCAGAGTTGTCACCATGCATAAACCTGCTTCAGCACGCCATTCCCTTCCACCTCCTTCTTAATGATCTATTGTACTTTGTGTTACTCTCATCCCGCACACTGCATGTCACTGTGTCCTCAGAGACTGTTGCTAAGACGGGGATGATCCTGCTGGCGGGGGAGATCACCTCCAGAGCCAACGTTGACTACCAGAAGATTGTCAGGGACGCAATCAAACACATAGGCTATGACGACTCCTCCAAAGGTACTGTGGTGAAAGAAGTGCATAGTGCATTGTTAAAGGTAATAATCAGTAATCGAGAGATAACTACCATGCACTGTGGAGACTGAAAAAAGGTACATTTAGAAGACTTTAGGGAGTGAGTAATGACCTGAGTAGTTTAGTGTGCCGTGAATTCCGACAGGCTAAGTAGCTGAACCAGTTGGTGGTGTACCAATCAGTTGGTGGAGGCGGTTACCAGTTCAGGAGGTGCTGAAAGTTATGTACATTTCCTAGTTGTTGTCTTGTCCCTGCAGGCTGAGCCAGAATTCAGTGTTCAAAATATAGCATGGCTAATGTTTATGGACAGACAGACCTTTTTTTTTTTTTTGCTTCATTGTCTGTTCACAAGATGAGATGAGATTTAGTTAAAGTGCGTATTTGAAAGAAGTGCCATGGCGAGGACTGACATTTGAAGCAGTTAACTGAGGCCCAGTTGTCTTGTCCTACAGGTTTTGACTATAAGACCTGCAACGTGCTGGTGGCTTTGGAGCAGCAGTCCCCTGACATTGCTCAGGGTGTTCATCTGGATCGAAAAGAGGAGGATGTGGGAGCCGGTGACCAGGTTGGAGGGTTCATACGTTTCATTCATCTTGTGTTTGATCCACAGCTGGGTAACTGGAGCCAGAAATGTGGTGGTAACGGAGTGTGTGATGTAACTCTGACCTCTGTCCAGATTTGTGACTGTGATTTGTGACTGCACCTCCTACAGGGTCTGATGTTTGGATATGCCACTGATGAGACTGAGGAGTGTATGCCCCTCACTATTATCCTGGCTCACAAGCTCAATGCCAAGATGGCCGAGTTACGCCGAAATGGAACTCTGCCGTGGCTCCGGCCCGATTCCAAAACTCAGGTCAGTCTCCGCTTCCACACAGTCCATCTGCATTACTTTCTGTAATACCTTTTTTGGAATACTTGATTTTAATGTGTTTTCTTTCTAAATATGCTTTTTAAATAAAGACAGTGAGATGTACTGCTATTGCTGTAGATGAGAGCAGCATCAACGGTTATTTTCATTATCAGTTGATCTGTTGATATTTTAGTTAATTGTTAAGGCTATAAGATGTCTGAAAATGGTACACACAGAGAAAAACCCCCGGAGAAAACAGAAAATCCTTACATTTAAGAAACTCAAATCAGTCAGGCTTTTCTTCGTTTTTTTTCTTGCTTGGGAAGCAATTATACATTGCATTTTTTCTATATTATGATTACTTAGAGGCATTTAAAATTACTTTGGGTAAAACTACACAATTAACAATTACATTACTTAAGGCAAGCGTTTGTTTCTACAAGCTATGTTGCATCTATGTGTGGAAACGGGTAAAACAAATCTAAAGAAGCACAGACAGTAAACTCTTTTCTTTTCACTTCTTTTTGACCCCCCCAATATTTATTCTTCTGTTTTTTTTCCCCCCTCAGGTGACGGTTCAGTACAGGCAGGATCGAGGTGCCATGGTGCCGTTGCGAGTCCACACTGTTGTGGTCTCTGTGCAGCACGATGAGGGTATAGGTTTGGACGAGATGCGCCATTGTCTGAAGGAGCAAGTGGTGAAAGCGGTGATTCCCAGTGGGTACCTCGATGATGACACCATATACCACCTGCAGCCCAGCGGCCGCTTTGTCATCGGAGGACCGCAAGTAAGTCCCGAACATCGCACACACAATCTGTAATCACACCCGGGCTGTGGTCAAATTTTCTTTTTTGCTTAGGAAGGTTACTAACTAAGTGAAATGACCCAGAAGTGGCAGCCATGATAAGAGCTGGTCGAATTCTCTAAATGCTAATGAAAGGTCCTTCAGTGCTTCCTTTCTTATCCCCTTTAGCACACTTAGCACATTTAGCACATTACGTAGTTAGTTAGTGGATTCTTTTAGCCCTGCGGTTTTCATTTCCTTTCTTTTTTATAAATTCTTTCCTTGATCTCATGATGCCGTTTATTGAGATCAAGGAAAAGTGTTTCAGGAAAAGACATAGGACATCATTGTTTTGACTTATCGACCGCAGCCCGAGAGAATTTGAATTTAAACTCTCGTTTGATTCATTTAAGGAATTTGGTTTTCAGCGAGTACGTGTTGTTACGGGCCTTATTCCAAGTCCTGAGATCCTGTAGCTAAATTATGATACATTCCCACAAGAGAAAGTAGCTGTTCTTAAACACTTTGGTCTAACGAAACAAAATCATGCAAAATGTATTTTGTCTTTGAATGTACAGAAACCTCAAAATCCTGTGTTCCTTCTCACAGGGTGATGCTGGTCTGACAGGGCGCAAGATCATTGTCGACACTTACGGCGGTTGGGGTGCCCACGGAGGCGGAGCTTTTTCTGGGAAGGACTACACAAAGGTAGATCGCTCTGCTGCCTACGCTGCCCGCTGGGTGGCCAAATCTCTGGTGAAAGCTGGCCTCTGCAAGCGTGTGATGGTCCAGGTGAGTGCACTGTACAGTATATTGCGGGGTTAAAGCGATACTTGCCAAAAATCTATGTCTTGGAATATCAAAGACTGAAACACCTGTAGGCTTGAAGGTTGGTGGCTTTGTTAAAGTTTGTGTGCATGTTTTCATTTGTTTTTCCTTATAATACTATTCTTTCCCCCCCCCCCCTTTTTTACATAGCTTACCATTAACATAAGAAGGCTTTTTTAAATTAGGCTATTAAACAAACTATGTAATAAAGACACGGTTTCTAAATGACCTTGAACGTATCTTTGGCTTTCCTCTATCTACACTTCTCGTTACTTCCTTACTGCCACCATATACGCTGATACCATATATTTGCTGGTATAACCTAATATTTAGTTGCCACGGCATTGAAGTATAGGAACAGCAATTACAGATACACTTCTTTAAATATTTCCTTTTCACTGATTTTTATGCTAGGTTTTGTTTAGAAATCCATATGCAAATTCAAAGACATTTTTAATATTGAAAAAAACTTGGCGTAGTATATGCTGATCCTTTAATAGATTATAAAACCTCAACTGTTTTAGGTATCCTATGCTATTGGAGTTGCCCATCCACTCTCTATCTCCATCTTTCACTACGGGACCTCCCAGAAGAGCGAGAAAGAGCTGCTGGACATTGTGAAGAACAACTTTGACCTCCGTCCAGGAGTTATCGTGAGGTATCCTGTGGCGTATGATTTCAGATTTAAGCTAACAAACATGCACAAAAACGTCAGGTTTCTATAAATAATTGTATTTTTGTCTCAGGGATCTTGACCTGAAGAAGCCCATCTACCAGCACACAGCAGCTTACGGCCACTTTGGTCGTGACGTCTTTTCATGGGAGGTGCCCAGGAAGCTGAAATATTGAACCCCTCCTCTAATCTCTCAGTGGTGTACCACATATGAACCTCTGCGTTTGCCTCCTTCCCTCCCTCCTCCTCTTTCTCCTTCCTCTTCCTCCTCACACACACAGCCACATCACCACAGCCTCTACTACATGAAAAGACGCCCTCTTAGTATTGTACACATCTCCAAGAGAAATCGAGTATTTCAGATGCCAAGATATTAAATTGAACAGACATATTGGAGAAATTGTACGTACAGATTTGAGCATTGTTGCCAGCTTTTATTCATCTTTGTTAACAAACTTGTATCCGTAAATTTGATAAGTATTATTGATAGTATATATTTAAAACATTAATAGCAGGTATTTAGGAGTGGCGACGGTGGTATTTCTCTCACTGAAGTTTAGTTGTAGAAATGATCGGTGGTTGGTATTCTCTGTTGCTTTCTCTTGGCAACACGTAATTTCTCATTTCATCTAACTTTCTTGGGTTAATGACGGTTTAGCATTGCAAAAACACATCGGTTCTGTTCCCCTCACAGCCCTCACCCTCTCTGTGAAATTGTGATGGCACAAAACATGTTAAGTGATATAATACACGCCAATTTTCTTATTTGTGCTGTCCCTTCAGGCCATTTTTTTCTGACGTTTTACAGAGAAGTCAGAAGCTGCTAATGACCTTGTGGTTATGTTGGGCTGCACCATGAAATCACTCCATTTTTGTAATTTATTTTGTTGGTATGAATGTCATGTCATGAAATTATGTTAAATGTCAATGTTCTACTGACCAAGATAAAGGCATGGTACAGTACTCCCCCCGCCCCTTCTTGAGACTGACTCTGGGTGTAGCTACAGAGAAACCCAGCTCAGTCGCCTCTGAGCAGGGGCTGCCTTTATCCCACGGCAACACCGTACTTGAAATATTTTATAAAATGTTGTTTAACTATTGTGGGACTGAACAGTTGGACCAGCAAGGAAGGACAAACTGAATTATCGGTGCCACACGTTTTGTGTCCAAAAAAAACACCCGGTCGCATACGTTTAAGGTCCTTTCACCTTCAGTCTCACATGCGCACAATGTGAAAGGTGACTGGCACAGAAGGACATGAAGAGCAGAGCCTCAGACCAAGACGGGGAGTGTCAGCTTAGTGAATGTAAGACATGGTACCTCTGCTCTTGTCTACTCGGCAGAGTTGGTTTTGTACAAATGAGGATGCGGGATCAGCTATGTTACTTAATGTTTGTGGATTTTAAATATTTCACTGGAATTGTGTAGCACATTAGTTACCAAAAGTGGACAAGTTGTTTCAAAATGAATGTGGAGCCGGATGCAGAAGCTTTTTTAAATGTATTTATTTAATTCTTTTTAAAACATTCATTCTTTACACCATAACCCATCAGTTATGGATGGCGCAAGTCAGACTTTCCCTGAGTAGCACACTGGAAACAAACCCTGGTGCGTCACGATTCCCCCTCTGCTTGTTCTTTTTTTAGGATTTTACTTGCATGAAATGCAGATAAATGGAGGAAAGATGTGTGCTAGAGACCCTGACCAGATTTGAACCCAAGACGTGAATGCACAGTATACGCCTTTGAATGCTTCCCCAGTTAATTTACTCCTGGATGTGTATCCTCACAATATAATGGCAGAGTTGAGGCTAAGTGAGTTGGTACCTGGTTTGAGCTGTGCACACGTGTGTTCTTTGTGTAGCTAGGTGGCACTGTCCTCATAAATGATGTGGAAAGTAGGATTCTTTTTTTTTTTTTTTTTTACTTGGATAACACTGATATCTTGACTTTAGTTTCTGGCACCACCGTGTGGTTCCTTGAGTGTACTGCAGATAAACCTCAAGTAGGAGCCATAGAGATGCATGTCTGTGATCTTCAGGTGAAATGACTCCACATCCCAAAGATCTTTTGTGTTTGCATGCTCTAACTTATCCACAGATGAGACAAATGATTGGTTGGTGTTGTACAGAGAAGCCAGCCTGTTTACATGGTCTCCTGTGGGGGGTGTTGAGGAGCATTTTTCTGTTTAACTTTTTTTTTTTTTTTAACGGTTGTGAGTCTGTCAAGTGTGGTTGCTGATTGTGTAAAAGTGCCTTTTCTCATTTTCTGTAATGCCCCTATCTCCTGCCCTCAAATATCTCTTACTTCTGACTTATTGATCCTGCCCCACCCCTAACACACACACACACACCAGTTCTTAACAAAAATTTCCCTCTTCAAAAATTCATACAGAGGAGTCTGATTTGTTGTTGAGTTTCTCTTTTAAACCCTTCAAATAAACTGCACTCTTGCTTGTCCTCATGGAAGTTTTTTGTATTAAGCAGATTTGTTTGGTTCCATGTTAGGGTCATACTGTAGATTGAATCCAACTTTATTTTATGTTACAACTCTTAATTAAAATGATTATTTGCATATTGAGGTTTTTGTAATAAGTAATGAAAAAAAAGTGCTCTTTGTACAGAATAAACAGGCTGCAAAGAGAAACGCCTATGGCAGAATATATGTTCAGCGACACAAAGCCACGAGAATAGTTCCTGTTCTGGCTTTTGTTCTACTTCTGCGGCGTGTGTTGTAAAGAATGATTACTAATTAACAGCAGCACAATAGCTTTACAAACCGTTACACTATAAAAACACGTGGCTCACTGAAAAATACTGAAGTTCAGGTTTAGAAACCATTACCACTAAAGTTGGACTCTAAAGTATGCCCATGATTGGGATTTAGACCTGTGAATAGAGCCTGCCTAAAAAATAATAAATAAGTAATTCTATGACAAATTCATATACTGTAGATACATCTGAAAAACTTTAAAATGATCCTTTTAATGGCAAAAGAGAAGTCCGAGCTAATAGTTCACAGCACACCTTATTTGACAACATTTAATCCGATAAGTCCTCTGAGATCATCTGTGTGGAAGATTACAAGAAACTTCAAAGCATATAGAATAGAGATTAGTTGGTGCAAAAAAAAAAATCTCTGTTAAAAGAAAAATCTTACAGAATTTTTATGCCTTTTGTACTAGTCATTCAATTGACTGGTCCCACAGTCGAGCTTTCATTTCTTTTCAACATTCCTTTTACTCCTGAAGTTCAAATCCTTTTGTCCATAATGTTTTGTCAGGCTAAGTCCTGGTTTTCTTCACTTAATGCAGACTTTATTTACAATGCAAAATCACAAAATGCATTAAGATATCAAATCTGTATCTAAAAGAAATACTATCAGACAGAATGCCACAGGTGTCAAGAAGTTAAAGAATTATTTGCAGTGTGGCATTGAAAGGTCAGGGTCATCCACGGTGGCACCGGTGTTGACTCATTTTCTTCACCCCACCCTGAAAAGAGAAATGCCGACATATTTTACATGGTGGTGTATGTTATATCTTTAATACAATTTATTTAAGTTCTCCCAAAATTGTAATTAGATTCCACCCACCGTAACATTTTAAATTGTGTTGTAGTTGAACGGCTTCCAGGCAAATTTCTGACAATAAAACACAGTCTGCATAGAGGAGACAGGTCAAATGATCAAAAATCACTAATGAGCATTCATAAACTCAAGAAGTTTACAGCTTTAAAACGGATTACTTACTCCACATTTGAGGGCAGTCTTGATGTCTCTGCACCTGTATGTTGTCAAAGTGCATGGATCTGAAAGTGAAAAAAGAGGAACATTTGAATGAATTAATCATCCTTTATCATTAACATTTGCTGGTTCCATCTTGTAAATGTGACCCAATGTGTTCTCTTATAGGCCTATGTAATTGTACTGAGCTTTCTTACAGTGGCCATTTAAAATTGTCAAACGGGCGTAACTAAAAACTTTAACAATGAAATCTGCCCTAAGAAAGGTCTGCATTGGGTTTGAACTAGTGGACGGACAAACGGACAAAACAAGTAATTTGAAGATGAGGCCGTGCACACACACCACTGAAGGAGATGCAGACTGACCTACAAGAGGAGCCTCCTGGCCTTTACACAGGTGGATGAGAGCACAGATGGCCTGAGGGGTGGCGTAGCCTAGGATTGCGTCCAGCACCGTCTTGCTAAACGTGCCAATCACAGTCTGGCACTGATCTCGGTAGTTAGGGGGCAAAATATGACAGATCTCCTCCAGCAGCTTGATCACGGCATCCTGCAGAAGAAACGCAGAGAAAGGTGAGCGTGCATCAAGTCATCCGCCCAGTCGGCAGTGGTGACTGGAGGCAT
>JAVQJL010015637.1:0-36312 GCA_036024295.1 Nannoperca obscura
GGGGGACGGGTGGGACGTGTCCCCCCCAATATTGGAAAAAGGTGCATTTGTCCCAAAAATTATACCACCGGTGAGAGATGTGTCCCCCCCAATGTCAAACTCACTCCTACGCCCTTGGCCACAGTACAGCTACCATAGCCACATCCATAGTCCAAGCAATAACCTTATCCACAGCCACAGCTTTAACCACCACAGCCAGGCAGAGCAGATGCAGCTGTGCTCACAGCCAGTGGTTGTATACTGTCGGAGGTCAGCCTTTTGAAAGGAGTAATGAGCCACAAATGCATCATGTGGCATTGTAGCATCATCATTGTAGCAGGACTAGATCAACAATGCAACAAATAAATTATTGGAATGCAACAAATATTGCGAGGTAGCGCAAAAGTTCCCCCCCACTCTTTAAGACCCTGTGTTATTAGGCAAATATTTTCTTTTGGACCTTGACTCAGTAATACTGCAATACCTTTCCTTAGTATCTAACAACAATATATGTATACCAACATAACAACATGGTGAATATTCCAGCCACTATTTTCAATCAAAGAGTTGCTAAATAAATGTGTATTACTGCCACTTAATGAATTAACTGAGCACGAGTGCCAGCTCTGTTGGTGCTGGACTTGAGCGTGTTGTATTTGAGATTAGATGTCTTACTGTTTGTCATCATATCATATGAAGCCGAAGTCACATGACCAGAAATGTAAATATCAAAACACTCGTAAATTACTGTCAGTAAATTCAAGTGCTAGCTGATGTCTAGAAATAGTGGAGGCTGTGTGTTCTCACTCTATGGTCCTGGTAAACTCTGCACAGATGACGTGGCTTTTTACATCAAAGGGGACTTGAACAGTTGAATGAGCGGAATAGGCGCGGGCCCTCTGAGGCGCACAGAAAAGCCATCATTTGGATTTAACTATTTGACATTTTTTTATTTTCCTATGATACATTTTTCAAAATGATTATTTCAACATCTGAGCACACTCCCATGCTCTGCCAAAAAAAAGAAGACTACTAGTGATGGTTCGTTCGCGAACGATTCGTTCTATTTGAATTTGAATTGAACAAAACTAACTGACTCCTCCCGCAAAATGATTCGTTCGTTTGAGTCGCCGCCTTCCGCCAGAAACTTTTGGCGAACGACGAACGTAAAGAACTGGCGGAAACTGTTCAGAACCGTTTCAGAATCAGCTTTATTGGCCAGGTGTGTGTACATACTAGGAATTTGACTCCGGTATTATCTTGCTCTCAATGTACATACGTGAAGTAGACAAACAATGTTTTTATGATTTTTTAGTTCCTTTGTTTTTTGTTTTTTTTTATGTTTTATTTTAGGTAATTATTTTACATGTTGCAGTGTTGTCCCTGGTTACAACCCTCCATAGGCCCATGCTTATACATCGAACACGTTTGGTCACCCCTGTTCACTGTGAACGGGTGAACGAATCAGTGAACAAATCTTTTAAGGGAACTGAATCGAAGGATTCGTGTCCCTGAAGGGAATCGCAATTACCATCACTACAGACTACCATCCCTTAAGCAAAAAGAAAAAAACACACACAACTCTACCCACCCTCCTAATAATTATCCTACAGTCCCTAAACTAAACAGACTGCAGGTTTGCAACTTTACATTACATTTAGGCATTTAGCAGACGCTTATATCCAAAGCGACTTCCAAAAAGACTTCCAAACTTCTGTGGAACCAACTAACCAGGCACTGTGATGGTTCAGTGTGCTGAGTGCATAACAGGACATACTTCAATAACATAAGTATGCAATCAGTAGTCACTTTATTTGGTCAAAAAAGACTCATTGTAGTTTCTGTCTAAAGAACTTCTTGGTAGCAACTCCTGTTCCCCCTCTTCAGAATGACCCACGCAGACTCCACGGGGCTGAGTTTACGCGTCAGCTTGCAACGTGGCGCCTGAATCCCTCTCGTGTTACCGACGTCCCGTGGACCAATGGCAGTTGTCCTGTCAGCGGGCGAGGCTGGGCCTTGCCGGAGAAGGGCAATGTGATTGGCTGTACGTAAGGCGGCAGAAAATCCCGGTTTGGTTGCATCCCTTACTCAGGAAACGGGACAGGGTTGCCTAAAACCGTTTCGGGTTCTGCCGGCCCAGGTTCCCTTTGCAGGTGTGGTCACTGGATGCAGTTGCAACACTGTCGTGCACCGCCGCCGGAGAGAGGAAGACGGGTTAGTGCGTGTCGGTGCAAGCGGTGGAAAAAAGTGGCCGCATAGCCGCTTGCTTATTGTGCACTTGTGGTGTCACGGGCCCGTTTAGAGCCCTGCACGGTCCTGGCCTCGGAGCAGCCAGCTTCAACCCCCCGATTGATGGACGTCTTCGTGTGTGCCCTGCTTCTGTGCACCGCGGTGGTGCACGGCAAGCCGACGCTGAGAAAAGAGCGAGTCCTCCACCCGGACCCAGAACTGAGCAGGCCGGCCCAGGAAGACAACAAAAGCTTCCAGTACGACCACGAGGCCTTCCTTGGCAAAGAGGAGGCCAGGACGTTCGATCAGCTCACCCCCGAGGAGAGCAAGGACAGGCTCGGGTAAGGACGCCGCCGCTACGATTCGCGGTTGAAAACCGTGAATATCGCCAGGTTTGTGCCGCTGACACGCCCGCGTCGAGCAAATTCACCCCACCGCCACTTCTCTCCTGCTGGAGTATGTTGCGTGTAACTGTTTAGGCGATTAAAATTTCACAACATAAGCATAAGTGCCTGAGATGAGACGAAGATGTGCACGCCAGCGAGTCTACGCGGCCGCTGGATGAAACGGTGCGTCATTACGCCACCGGCTCTGTTCGCACACACACTCCTATATAGTTAATTACTCAGCCGATATCTAAATTATAGATCGTCATTAAAGAACCATTTGTTGGCGATGAAGTTTGAGTACACTTGTGCGGCAGTAGACGGTCTTCATTACCTTGATATGCTCAAGGTGCTCCTTCATTACTTTTTACTTGTTTATTTTTATTTATTTATTTTCCTTGGGTGACATGTTGGCACTGTGCAACACACGTTGGCTAAATGGGCTTCCCGCCCCCCCAAAAAAGAAGAAAAGTCTTTCCTGTGGTGGCGAGAGTGGGAGGACCCCTGTAACCTCACAACGTGGCAAACAGGGGTCTAAGAATGCACCACATGTACACTGCTTTTTTTTTTTTTTTACTAGAATGGGTTTGCCTGCTCCTCCTACTAGAGTAGTGTCACTGAAGCCACGTAATAGCAAAAATGGTACAACCAAATATTTAGTTTTTGTTGTTGTTTTTTTCCCTTTCCTTTCTTTCAGCGTTGTGTTTTGGACAGCTCGTCACTGGGCTGGAGGTGAAACAGACGTTTGTGCCTGTCGATTCTCCTGAAAATAAAAGTGACAAGGTGACACGTGTATTTGGATCTTTACCTCCCTGTCCTTGCTCTCTTGCCTTACAGTAAAATAGTGGACCGGATAGACGGTGACGCCGATGGCTACATCACCACAGCCGAACTCAAGGCTTGGATAAAGCGCGTGCAGAAGCGTTACGTTTATGAGAATGTGGCGAAGGTGTGGACAGATTATGACCTGAACAAAGACAACAAGATTTCATGGGATGAGTACAAGCAAGCCACATACGGATACTACCTCGGTATGTGAGTGTGTGTTTTGGCATTCTGTCACTTTCAGTACAGTATTAAAGGGTAACGTAGATATTTATGCTCACAACAGTAACCTGATTTTTAAATTGCCCCTCTTAGCCAACCCAGAGGAGTTTGAGGATGCAACAGACCAGTTCAGCTTCAAGAAGATGCTTCCTCGTGATGAGAGGAGATTTAAAACGGCTGATCTGAACGGGGACCAGGCAGCGGACCGAGAGGAGTTCACGTCCTTCCTCCACCCTGAGGAGTTTGAACACATGAAGGATACTGTGGTTCTGGTAAGAGTGTACACAAAGCACAATGTTTGACATTCAGATTTGCACGAAGGGGAAAATAAAAATCTTATTTCATTACAGGAACAGATCTGACTTTCAATTGCATGTGTTTAATCTGACGGGCTACCACTACACGGATAAATGTGCTACATTTGGACAACTCCTTATTGAAACTTTAACTAGACCAGGAAATGATTGAGTTTCTGTATTTTTATTTTTATTTTTTGGGAACAGGTCCAGTGGGATGGACCGACTGTCCCATTTAGGACCCCATCTTTAAATATAAATTTGGCTTCATGGAACAGTTGCGTGGCAAATGTTAGCAGTGATGCACTATGCCGCTCTGTTCATAAAAGTTGTACTACCCATTTGACAGAGTTAATTATTAATATCTCATTTTTATGATGTCACCGAATGTTACCAAAGAACCGTTCAGCCAGGGGCGTCTTCACTGATTGTGGTTTATCTGGCTGAAGCTAATAAGAGGCCTGTTACTCACAATAGTATGGAGGTTAGACTCCTTTTTATAACACACATCTTTCACACAGCCATGCAACAAAGAGTAAATGTGTTTGTAGTCATATGAGGGGCAAATGATTCTAAGAAGAAGACACTGCAGCTTTAGAAAGGGCATGATTGTAGGCTAGCAGGACAGATAACTGATGGAGCTTGCAGTGCAGGTTCAGGCAGGAACATAAAGTCACCTCACTGAGTGCCAACTGTGCACCTACACGCTCATTCACATAACAGAGGCACTCTGTTCAAATATCCGGCTTCAAATATCTACCTACAAAAAGAATCTGCTTTCAGAGGCCGGAGACCTTCACTACAGCACATTTTAAACACTGAATACCTCCCGAACTGAACCTTCCAATACACTCCTTGAACAATACAGAGCCTTTGCTCTGCTTCACATCCATTTCTTGGACAAGAACACATACCTGTCCTGCCATTTTGAGGTTGTGTTAGTACACTGTGTGTACATCGTGTGCTATTCCTTATCTAACGTGTTGATATTTAACTCTGATTCCTATTTGTTTTTTATGTTTAACGCTGAGCTTCCTCTGCTTTCCCCAAAGGCTTACAACATGGCTTTTCACTGTCATCATGTTGAGGCTAATTGAATAGCAGGGCTGGATATTTATAATTTAAAATCTATATCGAAATACATTTTCACATTTATCTTAATGATAAATGTGTTTTATATACGTACATTTACATTTCCTTCCTCATGCTGCCTTCTGTATGTTTGTCCAGGTTAGATATAGTAAAGGCGTGAAAGATTCTAGGCTTTGGGCTGATTGGTTGGTTGGATATGTGGTTAGATGCCATTGGATCTTGCACCTATTCCTGGTTTTAATTATATGAGATTTATTTATTGCAAATTTCAGCAAGAGTAAAGTTAGATCGGCGAGAGATTGAAAAACACTTTATCATCCAAGCCCATTATATAGCATTATCCATGGTAGTAAACTATGACAAGAACTTAAAGGTGTATGTATCCCTAAACTAATTAGTGTAATCATGATGTGCCTCTCGCATGCTTATGAAATGTACAGACCATCTCTTACAATGTCCCTTTTTACAGAAGTAGAGTGGGCTATAGGTTTTATATTTTTAATGAACGACTCTTCTTGTTTACACGCAACCTCTCACAGGTTACTTGGGTATAGTGAATGGATGGATGGATATTCTTCTTTATTATTAGTCAACTATAAGACCACAGAAGCTACATGGCAATGAATTATTCAGCAGAGTTCAGGGAGGGCCTCTCACCTGCAGGAAAGCATGCATACAGTGATTTGAGTCTGTGTAGCTGCGTGCATGTGTTATGCATTGTGAATAGTGTGTGTGTGTGTGTGTGTGTGGTTGTTAACTGATGATGAACTCACACGGCAAGCCTTTAAGTAACCATTTAGTCAAATTCACACTCTGTCAAATCCAGGATGTGAGAAATAAAACCCATCTGCCAGGGCTTCAAAAGCCAGTGTTTCACCAATTGTTTTGTCTATATCATCTTTTAATGTGGAGAGTTTGGCTCTCATCAGCAGGGAATGCTGTAATTGCAGTGTCAGTCTGCCAGCCCAGCTGTAAGCTGACCCTCATGCGTTCACTCGTCCTGCCTGGGGCGACATGTTTCTCTTTTATTACCCGGAGTGAAAGTTCCAGTTGTTGACCCTCGTGTCTCCCTTTTTAATGACATCACTAACTCATTCTGAATGCAGGAAACCCTGGAGGACATTGACAAAAACGGTGACGGACACGTGGATGAAGATGAGTATATTGGTAAATGTAATAACTTAAATCAAATTAAAAACAATAACACAAATCACCCCGGCAGCATTAAAGACAAATACAGGCTTAGCAATATGCTATTCAGTGCAAAACAGTAAAAAGTATAATAAACTGACAGATGAGAATACAATAAACATGGTGTGAATATCAAAATCCATGAACTTTCTTTGATTTCCCCCAACTTTTAAGGCACTTACATGTGCCTTTTAGGGTTTTGTTTATTTATGCTTTTGAGCTGCATTCCAGGGGATTAGTTTTTGGATGTTTTCTGTTGACCTGATGAAGCAATCAAAGCTGTGTTTGCTGCATGTGAAATATGTCTGCCCACTGTGGTTCCCATTTAAGTAGAGATCACATTTGTGTATTTGAGGTGTAAATGGTTTCTAAACTGTAAACATTAAATTCAAACTAACCTCCTTGGTCCTTGGTTGTTTCAGCCGACATGTTTGCTCATGAGGATGGGGGTCCAGAGCCAGACTGGGTCAAGACTGAGAGGGAACAGTTCTCAGATTTCAGAGACTTGAACAAAGACGGTAAAATGGACCAGGACGAAATCCGCCACTGGATTATGCCACAAGACTACGACCACGCCCAAGCAGAGGCCAGACATCTGGTGTACGAGTCTGACCAGGACAAGGTACATCACCGTGGGCGGAGACTGCAATACGTTACACCACTAGTCTCAAAGGGCCGTAACGGATACAACTTCAATGTTCTCATCATTGCTGCAGCCATGACCTGAGATGAACAAAATATATCAGTTGTTTCACACATTTAACATTTTGATATGTTAAATGTGGTTAGAATAAGGTTGACTTATCTTGCATTTCCCTTGGCTTCCTTTCTCAGGACCAGATGCTGACCAAAGAGGAGATCCTTGAAAACTGGAACATGTTCGTGGGAAGTCAGGCCACCAACTACGGAGAGGACCTCACCAAGAACCATGACGAGCTCTGAGCGCCTGACGTGTGTGTGAGCGTGTGTGTGTGTGAGAGAGGAGGTTTGTGAGACATCTTTGTCTTCAAAGACAGAATCACAGACTCTCGCACCTCCTGTCACCACCACCGCCACCACTCCATCCTTTCCTCGTAAATAGCGGGACCGATGTCAGTGTGTTGGATTGTAAACCGACACTGTAGATACCAAACAAGAGGAGGGACATGGGTCGGTCCTACCACTAACACTAAGGGTCCACCCAGGGTTTTATTCCGACGGTTTTTGTTTCTGACATTCAGAAGCAAAACCAGACCCGGTGGACTTACTTTCCATCGATGGTGCCTTCCAGTCCCATCGCCGGCTCCGCTGCCTCAGAGATCTGTCCAGATAGTCTTCAATAAAACCCGTCAAAGCTGAATGCCGAGCTTTACGTGAATTGTCAGAACAGTTTTTGGATAGCAATGTTAAAGTGAAACCGCAGCGCAGAACATTGATATTGATTTTATTTATTTATCTTCTTATCTTCTGAATTTTAGGTTTGAAAGGAATGCAGTGTTCAGCTAAAGATTTTTATATATTTTTTAAAATAAGACGCAAACTATGTTTCTTTGTTTACAGTTTTCCTCACCAAATGATTTTAATGTTCTTTTTTTGGATTAGTGCTTTAAGAACTGTTAATTAACTGATGTTTAATGGCATGGTTTTTGCACGCGTTTAGTTTTAGTGTAGCCTGTGAAAGATTTGTTTTTGTCATACTTAGTTTGAAATGTATTTATTGGTGTACTTAAGGCCAACAGTATGCTCCAAGTTAAATTTGATTGACTTTTGCTGATGTTATGTTTGAGTGTTATTACAGCTGCCTAATTTAATTAAGGCTGGGTGTTTTATGAGTACTCTATTGGCTTGAATACATAAGAAGAGGGTAGACAAGTTTCCTTTGCTATCATGACTCCTCGCTTCCTGTTACATCACTCTGAGGTCATCTTCTGTATCAGATGTATCACATTTACTTACACTGCATTTTACATTGTATATATCACCCTGGTGTTTTTGAACATCAGAAATTCCTCCATACATTCCTCTTCTTTCACATTTTTTGTATTGTTTTAATTGATGATTTTAACTATGCCGCTCATGAAAAGAACAAACTATGATCAGAATTTGAGGGTCTTTTGTAGTAATTATTTGTGCCATTAATGTCACTGAAACCCCTTTTTTCTCTCCTTTTCACTTTTTTCTGTTGTGCTTTGTTGTCCCAAACCTCAGTTGCATTAATAGTCCACATCACACATGGGCACAAACACATCATTGTTTCAAAATAAAAAAAGTATTGTGTATTTTGTGTGTTAAGCTGCAAAGCATCATCATAGAACTTGGAGGAAATCTGAATATACTATTGTATACTTTTACCAAAGCATAAAGTATCTGAAATTCTTTCTCTTTGGGGTATTGCTCTTTCAGGATAGAGACAGAACACTCTGCATAAATATTGCAGGTTTGGGTTTTTGTATGGAATAAGCAAAAAAGATATACCGTGTTCATTAGTGAGCTTTTAACCGAGCTTGCTAGCTGTTATCCCCCCTGTTTCCAGTGTTCGTGCTAAGCTAACCGGCAGCTGGCAGTAGCTTCATACTTACAGTACAGATGAGTGGTACTGATCTTAACTCAAGGGAAGAAAGCAAATAATTCCCACCGTGATGAACTATTCTTTTAATCAACTGAATTATTTCATCCTTCACATTTACACTGGAATTAACGCAATAGCGTACCCTTAAATGCAAGAGTTATTTCAGAATTATCAATTTTGACAGCTGTGGCTTACACATCCAGCAGTGTCATCAGAATGATCTAAATATAAACATTTCTAGATAGCAGATAAAATACTGGCTTTCTTGTGTCTAAATTGAGCAGTGTCCTACTTTCCCGGTCTCCCTGCTCTTAAAAGAACATGGCTACAGGTGAACACTTGTCCATTCACTCGCACTCTACAGCAGATTCCAGCCTACAACACATAATTCTTTTAACACCCTTTGAGCCTGCCAGACTGATACCCGAGCTAGTTTCTCACAATTTCTTTCTTAAGCTCCTGCTGATAATACTCTCACTCATTCTGCCTCTGCTCACTGGCAAAGGACAGTTTTTAAAGACACCGGGTTCCCATTTTGTTGTGCATTTGAGGAATTATGCAGTGTTCATTTTCTCTTTTGTCTGACTTGGTTCTCCTGGCACTTGCTCTTTGTCCCAGTGTATGTGTGTGTGCTGCATGTGCTTAAAGTTTCACATGGGCGTACTGTATTTCAGTCAGTGTATTCCACTTTTGACTCATTGAACATCAGGAACAAGCAGATGCTGTTAACACTTCTCATGACTAATTGCACACACACGCAGCAGAGATGGAGTTAAGCTGACTTGCTGTTGCTGCTGGCTGTTGCCGTAAAACTCTCAGATGTAACTGAGAAAGCTGCTCTGCCACCCAGCCTGTCCCCTCTGCTTGCTCATGTGGAACATATGGATATATGTGTGCCAGTTAGCAAGACAAGTCAAGCGGGACCAATGCGATAAAGCTCATTAGGAACAAGGGACAGGGCGATGTATGTGTGGGCTGTGTAACTCTGTTGTGATGTAGGACCCTCTTCAAACACACTTCAGACTGCAGAAGACAAAAATGTCTGGAAAGCTATTAAATATTCAAGTCCTGTTTAATATTTTTACTTTTGTATAAATTTCTATGACGTTTTCGAGGTTTAAATTAGTTTGTAAGAAGCGACATGACAAAAACAATGACTATTTCATTACAAAATTGCAGAAATAGCTTACAAAATCCTTTTCAGATGAATTCCTTCTTTGTTCATCTGACAAAAAGCAAGTCTCCAGGTCTGAGGGTAATTCAAAATTGAGGTGTTGCCTGTAGTGCCATTGGAAGTTTTTTGTTATTTTTGGTCTTTATTATGTCCATTAGATAATCTAATAGTTGCTCTATTGCCTTGCTAAAGAGTGTGGGGTCAGTCTCACATCATACATTTGAATAATTGGGAGGCCTAAAACGCTAAGTAGCTCAATGTACTTCCTCCAAATAGCATATGAGGTTTGTCATGTGTCAGGGTGCATCTGTGTGTCTGGGCCAATGTGTGAGTGGAGGTGGATGAGTATTAGTGGTGCACAGAGATATAAAAGAATCAAATGTGTGTTTGCCTGAGCAAGATGGGGGCACATGGACTATCTGTGCAGCCTGCCTCGCGGTCATGTTTAACAGCCTGCCCCTCCTGTTTATGATAGGGTTCCTAATCATTCACACTGGGGGAGTGTGTGTACAGTAATGCCTTCAGACAGCTCTCATATGAGTGTCTGCGTGGATCAACCCCTCTCCACTGATAATAATGAGCCCTCTGGGTGAAAACAGGGTGGAGACAGTGGGAGAAGAGGGTCATAAAGTGTAGAATATTAATGTCTAAGACTATAAGCCCCCCCCCCCCCCCCATCCAGTTTCATTTTCACTTAGTCCACCAACGATCTCTTTTTAAAGAGCTTTTTTCATAGTACACTTCCATTTCCATATCAGCAATTAACAGCAGCAAACTCAAAACGACTACTACAATTAAACTGCCTGCATAAAAAACTATACAGTGCATCCAGCCCCCCGCCCCCAACTCCCCTTGCTCCGCTCTGACTCTTATCATCACGATGCCCTATTTTTCATCTGAATATATCTGCGCTCCCTCATCTTTGTCTCTTATCTCTTGTGTTTGTTCCTTCTAGCCTGGGGATTTGTAGCCCAGGGTGTTGTTTGTAATGATCTTTGGGACATCTGACCCATCCTGTGCTGAGGCTTTCATAACGGGCTCTCTGCCTATTATATAATAACATGCATAATAGCAAAAGAAAAAAGAGGAAAATCTCTGTTCATTATCGAGCTGTTTAGACAAAACATTTTTATATTAACCAAGCTGAATGGGATCTTTATATGATTCTTTGCCTTAACGTGACGGCTCAAAGGATAGGCTTTCTCTTCTCATTGGAGGTCAGATTATACTTTTATTGCTGAAACTGCAGTGAATGAGCCAAATACATACTAATACATAACTACCCACAGAAGATGTTTATTTTTCCTTATGATACTCAACATTTAGTATAATAACATTGTTATTACTATTATTGCTGTCACCATCATAATTAGTAGTATTACTACTACTACTTCTCAGTATATGCTAGTAGTTGTATATAGTTATATGTTGTAATCAACCAACTGCACATAAGCTGAATGAGGATGATGCACAAGGCCGTACATACCACTGAGGTTGTGTAATTCTTAAGGGAATTTGGCGGTTTTACCAAGCTAAAGGGAGGACTTTACATCCTACAGCCCAAAACTTGCACATGGAGGGCATCTTATAGGCTCCAGTAAGTTCCCGATGTTATTGGCTCATGCACATACATCCGCCTAGCCCATGTGGACTTTTTACATCACACTGCAAACAAAGAACCTTTGTCTCCTGTCCCAGTCTCTCTAAATAAAGTCTGCTTCAATATGTTTAAATGATACCACTTTTAAGGTAAAAACGCGTTTTCTTCCTGGCGCTGTGGAGTAAGCAGCATTTAGACCCTAGATACCCTCTTTCTGGTGTGTGGTCAGAATCTTCTGACTGCATTAGGTGAACTTGGACTTCCGAGTGTTTTTCTAAAATGCTGCCTACGGCCCTGATGACACGCAGAGCATCCCGTCTGTGTTCGTGCAAGTTGTGTGATTGTATGTGCATGTCATGTGAATGTAGTCTTAGTCAGTGCCTCGCATGTTTCTACTTCTGGACAATGAAGCTTGAAGGAATCCATCAATCTTTCATGTCATCTCAGAGAAAGGGGTTATCCCTCCATCACGGGGCTCTACTCCTCCTAGTGGTGATGAGACAGAACAAGAGGCACCCCCGTGTCTTTTTAACAACTTCACTTGTGCTCGTCTATCATCATGAGTTTTTATGTGCCCATCAACGCAGTGTAGATAAGGAATCGGCCATTAATGACTACACAATTAGAGTGAAGGCTTTAAAGGGCAATACATTTCAATTTAGGAACCATAAACCTAGTGAGTTGGTAACTAATTGTAAGTGCCTTTTGAGTAATGGGAGTCCTTTGAACTGAGGTCAGGATGACTCAAAATCTGTTTGAAACAGCTTTTACGCGGCTGCTTCACTGCTTTAGTTGCCCACTCATTCTGACAGACCACTGCATATCTCAAATGATATGCAGAAATTTTTCAAGTTTTAATTAAAAGACAGGCAAAGTGGCTCACAGCAGAGCTGTTTAGGAGTTCATGCCGGTGAGGGTGGAGACAATGCTATCCCAGTGAGACTGATATCTTTGGACAAAACGCCTCTCTCGCTCCATTTGTCAACATTTGTCTCCTTCCTTTTTCTGGTCCTGTCTCCCCATGTCCCGGCATCTGTACACCTTTGGGATGGAGGGGAGGAGAGGGGAGACAAGGCCTTGTTTCATCCCTCCCATCCCCGCTGTTCCCCAGGGGGGCATGGGTCGGTTTGTGATCTTGTGTCTCACATGATAGAGACATATCTAATCCTGTTAGGCATTAATATCTTACAGCGGACTAGAGGAGACAGCAGGGGGGAGAAAAGAGGAGAAGATGAAAGACAGGATGGTTGAGGAGAGAGGGGAATGTTTAAAAAGCACTAGCTCTGCCTCTATTCGCTGGCCCACATATTGGTCATGGTTTAGAGTATACATTCGTGTGTGTTTGTGTTTCTGTGCCTGCATTCTCTCATGGGAACTTCCCGGCTGCTGCCGGCATATCTGACAGACTCCTCTCAAGGTGTTTTCCCCTCGCTGTCTTTCTGTATCTGCTCCATCTCTGCTCCCTGAGTGAGAAAGTTTACCCTCTAGGCCCCATCTGAGCTCCAGGCCCCCCAAGGCCTCTGCATTCCCAAAGCTCCTACACACTGGAGCCCCTCAGGCTCCCTGCGATACCACGGGGAATACCCCCAAGAACCCCTAGGCCCCTCAGACTGTGGAGCAGCAGCTCTGCACAAGAGAGCTAGCCCAAGGGGAGGGGGGGGATGCTGTCTGGGAATACAACTACAAACATGCTTCACTTAACATTTAAACAGTCCCTGACAGCGCCTCCTGTTGGCGTAGCATTGTTTTTGCATGTAGGCCTCCTTGTAAGTTTCCTCTCTGGGGCCTTGACCTTGTTAACAATCCCTTGGGGCTCACAGAGGCCTCTGTGTGCTACATGTGCATTGACCTTTCCTGCTCCTGGAAGGTTAAGTAACGTCTTTTTGGCCCACAGCAGGAGCTTTATAGTGATGTTGGATGCACCTGGGACTTAACTGAATCACATAATAACAAAATAAAATCACTCCTTATCAGACCAAGTAAATTAAACGACTCTTTATTAAATATAACTCTAAAGCGTGAAGAAAGTAAAGGTTGGAACTTATAGGGTGAACTGTGCTTGTTTCTCGGCTTTCATTGTGTCAGCGAGGTTATATCACAAAAAGAAACCTTGTTGGGGGGATTGCACGTGCATACGGAGGCTGTGAAGCTAGCAGGCCTGCTGTCCTACAGATGTCTTGGGCTGTGCGTTACCAGGTGTACGTCACCTGAGATTACCCACGCTGACACCCCTTGAAGGCAAACAGCCAGCAGTACAGCTGAGGGGGCATCTGGTGGCGTGTGTGCATGTGAGTGTGTGTGCGTGGATATGTGTGTTCAAGCATTCAGATTGGTGATAACGTTTGGCAGAATGCGACTGAGTGCAGACATTTGTTGTGTTATCAGACTTTACACTTTCTCCCCAGTATCTCAGAAACTTTCTCAGTCAATGCAAGGAATGCAGATCAGGTAGATCAATGGAGGGCTGAGGTCAGTGTCTCTTTGAGTGTGTGTGATAATGATAGCAGGACGTTTAAAGCACGGGTTCCTCACACTCTACACAGCCTTGGCAGTCTCCAGTTAAGAATGAACTGGAGTGAGTAAAATGTTCAGCTCCGCTGTCCCTCTGATCTTCCTCCACTTCCCGGCGCCCCTGCGGAGAGAGAACAAAGAGAAGCACTTCTTAATCAAAGTGCATTGGATTAAGCAGCAGAAAAAAACAGAACATCACAGAGATACTACCTCGCAGCCATTAAGTGGATTGGAAAACAACCTGAATCACCACTTCAAATGGGCAGTCTGTGACCCTGAAATAGGAGAACGGCATTTTAATCTTTCTGTTCGTTTGGCAAGTTGTCGAGATCCACTGAGGAAATGAAACGAGCAGATGTGTGCGTAGCCTACGTGCTGTATGTGTGTTTCTGTTGCGTATGAGTGAATGCCTTCAGTAAACATGTACATGTAGCCAACAGCTAAATATACCACGCCTGTATGTGCATGTTTACATTGCTTTTCCAGGTAGGTGACATCGTTAGCCCACAGAGCCATGCAACAGCTCGTTCTTCCCACAAGGAGTCATATTTTATTAATATACCTGCTGTAGCTGAATCATCTCATCTCTTATAGACTTGCACACAAGCTGACACACAACTCCATTCACATCATGTATATTTGATGGGCGGGGTATACACCGAACAAGCCTTCCTGTTTCTCACTTTCGTTGATTTTAACCTATTTATTGTGGCCACTCAGTACCACTAAGGGCATGACTGAAGTGGACATGGATTATATGAAGGCTGAAGTGTAAAAGTGTAAGCAGTGTTATGGGTTCAGTCACACACACACAAGTCCCATCTGCTGCACCGAAAGGCTGATACTGCCATCATGTGGCTCGAGGATGTAAAAGCCTAAACTGGAGGCAATTATTTACAATAGGCACGTGTGTGTTTGTGTGTGTGTGTGTGTGTGTGTGTGTGTGTGTGTGTGTGTGTTGGGGCCCAGCCTATGCAAAAGGGGGCAGTCAGTGAAGTACAGCCAGCTGACAGGGAGGTATGTGTCTTTTCTAATGAGATTTACCGAGCTCCAGATGTTCCTAGTTATGAAGATGTGTGTTGGAGATTTAGGAGGGTTAGGCCTGCACCCTGTCAGAGTCACAGTGGGGTGCTGTTTTAGTGTCTGTCACCCCCCTCACAACCCACCACCACCACTCATAGGTGGCCTCTTAACCTGACAAGCCCAACACCTCTTTTCTCTCTCACACACACAAGCACACATCCTGAGCCAACGATGTGAATCAACATTTTATAAAAACATAGAAAATACAAAAGGAATGTCTAGAAAGGAAAGCAAATACACCACATATATACAAAGCAATCTGGTGAGTATAATGTATACTGTAAGAATGTGAAGATGTTCACATTCCCCAAAGAACAAATGATCTCTGTTCAACTTAACGACTCAAAAGACACATTGTCCATTTCCTAAATCCAGTTTACATTATCCAGCACATTTTCAACGTGACACAATTTTAACAATAATGACAGAAGCCAGTGCAAGTGTACTAAAATATTCAAAATAGTGTATCCACATTTTCCTCATCTCACATAGAAAAAAATCTTCTTCTTGGCTCAGAATTACTGCGGTATTGGACCCTCTCAGTATGAGTTTTAACGTCAAATAACCAGAACGAGTGCTGGTTGAGGTGCATCTTTAAGATTTTGAGGATCATTGGAGTCTCTTCACTTCAGCTGGCAGAGGGAGGCATCAGCTGTGCACGCCACTTCGGCAAGTCTGGCAAGGGACCACGATTGTTGACCAGGCTCCAGCATCTTTCTCTACTAGCTGGCACAACATATTGTCACCTTCCTCTTCATCCTTCTCCTCCTCTTCTCGCTGCTCAGATGGCAGGCTGCAGCTTGGTCAGGTTCCTCTGGTGCATGCTGTGGTGGCGCATCAGCTCGTCAGAGCGGGCAAACTTCTTCTGACAGTTGGACCAGCGGCAGGTAAAAGGCTTCTCACCTGACAAAGAGGGGACAAATGAGGAAAAACAAAAAAAATCGTTGCTTTAGGGTGAATTCAACTCTCGGGATGCAAGCGTGTGTGCTGTTGTATATGAGTTAAAGCCAGGGGGACCATCTTAACACAAAAAACCTCACTGGGAGAAGAATGGAGAGGTAGAAAATAAAGGTATACGCACTTGTTTTACCTGTATGAGTCCGAGTGTGCGTCTTAAGATGATCTGACCGTGAAAACTTTCTCTGACATGTCTCGCACTGAAAGGGCTTCACTCCTGCACAGAGTTGTTGTGGTGGCAAAGACAGAAATGAGAAGAGGGTGGGGTGAGGGTCAAAAGTTTAAATATATGATTAGATGGAGCAATAACTGTACAGGCTGCAAAGACTTACAAATGTGTTCAGGGAGATTTTATAGTTTCGACACATTTTTGCGTGTAGTTTCTAATGAAAGAAAAGTCCCTTTTGAAAATTCTAATCATTTAGAATTCACACATAATAACAAATTATTGAGTGAAAAATAATTAAGCTCAATAAATCAAATCAAGTAATTAAATATGTGTCGTTTTTCTTCTTAGGTCATGTATTTGAACAAATAAGAGCTGCAGCAGACTTTTTGTTATAACGCCCAGATTTTTATGGTAACCAACATAAAGTTAACAACAATTTGTTGTTAGGCCTGTGTCAGAGAGGTCATTCTTGAAGCTGTAATTTGGGGTATCCTTGCACTGGATTACACTATATTGTATTAATGCTATTTTGTAACAATGATGATGGCCTCTATTTTCAAAGAAAGCAGACAGAGGCCTGGGTACAAAAAGAGAAGTGAGAGAGGGAACCAAGGTCATAGCCAGGAATTCAGAAATTATTATGATTCCAATAACCAACACCCCCACAAGAGAAAATTTGGATCAGGCATTGAAAATATGGGTTTTACATATTGTTTTGTCATATTTTATTTATTCAGTTAACTGTTCAGCTACAGTTTTTTGTAATTGTATATTACCAAAACCTGTTTCATGGTTTTCTTTACATTGCTAGGAATACAATTCTGGTGGGGAAATACAACATTTAATAAGTATTTATTTATTCAAATTAAAATTTGCTGAGTCAAAAACATGAATATGCCTATAAAATTACAACCTTGGATTTTTAAGTTTTTTATATAATGGATATGTAAATCCCACCAAGGTTTCTAAAACTTCCAAATACCCAGAAGAAAAATCTTAAGATGTTCAGTGTCCTCAACAGTAACTGCCGTGGTAGAGGGAACTCATACAGTAGCTCAACGCCGGTGTACCTGTGTGTCTGCGCTGGTGCCTCTTTAACTGGTCTGAGCGAGAGAAGCTCCGGCCACAGTCTGCGAAATCACACTGGTAAGGCTTCTCTCCTGCAAAATAAACCATCATCATCCTCATCATAATCATCATTCAAATGATTATCAGTACCATTTGTATCAGCAGCATTTTCCCTGTGCCAAGTTTCAAATCTGTGCCACCATCATGTCAAAACATTTTATGGCCATTTAAAAACCATTGTTTCTACCCTAGGACGTACCCCTCCCATTTTGTCTTTTTCAAACTTAACTTTAACAGTCTTTATAAAAAGCAGGGGTATAAATCACATCATCTCACCTGTGTGTTTGCGGCCATGCATCTGCAGATGTGACAGTTTGAAGTATCTCTTGCTGCAGCCAGGATAAGCACATACAAACGGACGCTTTTCGTTGGCCTCTCTCACAACGGGTGGAGCAATACCAGCTACCCGTCGAACATCCTTTAAGAAAGAGGAGAAGGAGAAGACAGGTGGCTTTATAGTAAAGAAATTCACTTTGTGTATTTATTTACTTTATGTCTATGTATGTATTTGTGTCTGTGTGTATATGTGTGTGTTAACTCTGACTGACCTGAAGTCCTCTGAAGACACCGTGTGTGTGTATGTGGTACTGGGCACTGAGGAGCATCGGTGGAGGCGGGGCCGTGGGGTCACTTTCATAGCTGTTTGCATGGCCACTGCAGGGCAGAATTAATTCATGATTTAGGAATGAATTAAAACAAATCTCGAGTGCAAAACTGATATTTTGTTAGAGAATTCTTTCTCTCCTCCACAGCACACACACTCCTTAATTGTCACAGTGACATAGCTATCCTTAAAATTACTTAACTCTATAACCAAGTCCTCGAAGAAGTGCGGTCCAGTCAAAGTGTCCTCACTTTGCAAAAATTCAAATTAGTTTTTAAAACAACAATAGAAGTACAAGACTGCACACAAACACGCACATATACACACATATGAATATGCTCGTCTCCACTTCCTGATTTCCCTAGGCAGCAGGCCAACAGCCATCTGGTCAAATCCTCCTCTTCCTCCTCTGCACTACCACAAACACTTGTCAAGACTGAAAAATACAGTGTGTTATTTAAAAAAATATAATAAAAAAGGCTCACCTCTTCATGGAAGATGCCAGGCTGTTCATCTGGTTCCATGTTACACAATCCAGCTGAGATGCCATTTGGTACAGGTTATCACTGAGTGAAACATACGGGACAGTCATCAGCATTTTTACATCTATGGTAAAATAAATAGATTTTTACTTGTTATTATCTTTAACAATATTATATTACATTTCCCCACAAGGGGAAAATACTGTATATGTCTCTGTTTTATTTGTCTTTCTTTCTTAATTAGATAAATTGGGGAAGTCCTGAAATGAGAAAAAACAGACAATATTTATGTTACTGTGCATTCTTCCTGTCATTTCTCTTCCCTTGTGTGAATAATGAAGACGTTTTATTCAGGGGGAACTCCAAATTGCTTGCTTATTAACACATCCTGTCCACCCACCACACTCCTCGCTGGCTTCATTAAAAAACATGGGCTCTGAGCCATTCTTTACCTTGGCACATCACAGTAGTGAGCACGCACGCACGCACACACACACACACACACACACATACACAAATAAATCTGACAGAAACACACACACTTGGAGATGAGGTTGTGCACTCTGCGGGGGTGGGTGCCTCCGTGCCTAGTACACCATGGACCAGTGCATGACATCACTCTGTCCTCAGTATCATTATAAGGCGGGAATCAGCTTTGGGGGAATTCTGGACAGCATTCCTTGAGAAGGCCTTGAGGGAAGGATCGTGATGGCTCGCTAATCAGCTCTGAACTATGTTACACTGTGGAAAGACTCACTGATATCTGACATTTATTCACCATGTGTGTGTGTGTGTGTGTGTGTGACAGCGCGTGCATGTGGACACGGGCTGTGTTTGTTTGAGGGTTTCCAGTTCATGCCATGAGCTGCAACAACAGCAAAGTCTTCCTCCCTCTTATCAACTGCTGTTCCACTATTTGGGCTGCACATGTTCCTTTTCTCCAACAACATCGAAGGGCGGCATTCAAAGAATTTCATCCTAATTTACACTTTGAGATATTTTGCACTAAAATGAAAACAAGTTGGAAACACATTCAGAGATTAAAATAAGCAGATTCTCAGCCTTAACTACACACCCCACCCCCACACCCCACTTAACTTTCACTTTCAGTGAACTTGTCTCATTTACTTTTCTCCTCATTTTTCCTCAGGGTGGACTCAGACACATCAGCAGTAGATCACTCACTGTTTGTTTTGGCCTGCTGAGCACCAGTGGGCAGCACTTAACCTCAGAACAAATTAGGGTTCACAATCCAGACAGTGCAGAGGGAGACGCAGGGCTTAACATAGGATCAGAGAGAGTTCACACTTCTAAATATTACCGTCAAGCGGCATGTGGTGTTAGTGGAAAGAATCTGACACTGATGTGAGGAGTCTGAAAACTTTGAGAAGAGTGGAATTGCACAGAAAGGGGTTTCAAGGTAGCAGGGGTCAAATACAATGACTATAATAAATGCATGCAGGGACAAATAATCATACCTGTTGTAGTTTCTCAGTAGCAGAGCTTGGCTGCTCGGACAGGATTCTGAAGGATTGTGGCAACCAAACATTGGAGGAGGAGCCGGGTACTGCTGGTCAACTGAATGTAAAAAAATACAAAAGATGCTTCAAAATAGGGCTCCAACTAACAATTATTTACAGTATCGATAAATCTACTCATTAGGAGGGGAAAATAGGGGAAATGCCTTCTCCTAGAAGCAGACATATTCAAATAGCTTGTTTTGTTCAACCTACACTTCAAAACACAGATCCTCGTTAACTTATCATAAAAGCCTAAGAAAACATGCAAATATTCACATTTGAGGAACTACACGCAGTGAATTTGTGGTATAAAAAATGACTTAAATGATTAATGAATAATTAAAATTGCTGCTAATTAATCCTCTTGTGATCGACTAATCGATTAATCGACAAAAGGTTTTAACTTCACTTTAAAAAGTTGCTAGTCATTAAAGTTCATATTTCCATTGCCCTTCAGCAGCTTAACATCTAATATAAGTGAGCTGAAAAGTTTCCCAAGAATGATCTTGAATAAAAATTAAATGCATTATTTCATGTTCTCTTCATCGCAACAGACACAAAACACATTTGAGTACACTTGTGAAATACCAGTTCATTTCAAAGACACATGCACACTTTTGTACATGCATGCCTGCACAGACGCAGGACTCTTCTTTTCAAAGAGAGAACGGGTCAATCACAAACAGTGGTGCTTTCTCGGGTTCATGTAGTAATATTGGTCCCCAGACAGTTTTTGACATTCCAGCAGAGTCTCACAAAGCTGTTTCCTCAAGTTATCATTTCCAGAGTCATTAAGCATACGTGTGCTTAAAGAGCGAGAGGGAGATTTCGTTTATGTATGCATGCGTATATAAATGTAAGTGCAGACAGGATGGAGAGAGATGAAGGAAAATGGATAATAGCGATTATGTTGTGATATGAAAAATGACGGGTTACTTATATAACCTTGACATGACAGTCTTCCAGTCTGCGAGTCAATTTAGTGAAAACACTTCAGGATGCAGACAGTTACCTATGTTGTTTGGCGGTGACAGTGTGTCCTCGTGTTTGAAGGACAGGCTGGAGAGCTGAGGGGCGTGGTGAGACGGAGTGTGACCATAACTGGGGTTGCTGTCTAATCCCACCGCTCCATAACCTGAAAAGAGAAAACAAAAAGAGAAGCAATGCAAAATTAAAATGATCTTATTTGCCTGGCCGAGTCATTAGATTACTATCTCGCAAATGACTGTAACATTCTGCAGCTCTGCAAAGTCTCCAGTATCTCCTCAGTTATCTTAATCCCCTTGGTAGTAGCTCTTAAATCCCTGGCAGGGTTACCACAGAGAGACATTCATCAACATACTAAATCCTCTTTCCTTGTAACATATTCTTTTTTTCCCCCATCTATCTTTGGCCTTGTGGTTGTAATATTTATGGCAGGTGGAAAAAGATATTTGGCAAACACACCACAGACGGACTGAGATGAGCTACTGTAGAATATTCTCAGTAAAAAAAACATGGTTGAGAAGTAATGCTAACTTAATTACAGTTATAAGACTGCAAAAAATGGTTATAGTAAGTACTGTGTACATCTATTTTTGCAATTATTCGAGTGTAATAGGTGGACAGACAGTTAAAGAAGAATGTTAGATTTGAGAAAGCCGTGTGAAAATGATCATGCAAGCACATTTAACCGTGTGCAATGTTTATTTTAATGCACATGCAGTGTAGACATGTTGCTACATCCTGAGTCAGGACCAAGAGGGATGTTGAAAAGTTTCTAAGAAAAATGACTCACATGACTCGCTTATTAAAATCCCTGAAGCCTGCTGAGCTTTTATTTTATCACATCATCAAAAACTACTTTCCACTGAGCAAACAAGACTCACTGCATACTGTTTCTGAAAGTCACACCGGCAGACACAGACAGGTTTAAACCTCTGACCTCTGAGTAATGACCCCCAACAGACAACAGACCAAAATGTTGTTTACAGTAAAGGTAGAGACATCATATCTATGTTAACACTTCACAGGAAGCCGAAATGAAATTTGATTCCAGATTACGATTCCAGATATATAACAGCTTAACTCCCACTGATATGTTTTGTGCAGGTCTACTAGGATTTTAAATATCCCAGAGGTATTGTTCAGAGTAGTAAATCAAGCTTGTGATTCACAGTTCATCACTTTCAGACTTTTTCCACTTAATTCTTATTTTTTGTTACGGGAATTCTTCTAGAGAAATACTGAATAAAGAGCCCAATCCAATACATTTCTTTTCTTTAATTTGATTTCTAGCAGAGGAAGCTAGTTTGTTGCTCAACGCAGGAATTGTGGCCAAGGGACATGTATCCATGTTATATAAAATACCACTTGTACATGCCAATAAAACTCAAGCTAATCACTTACCTTATGATAATGGGTTTATTTGACACAGTGTGGTATATTTTATATTACTGCTGGTGTTAGAAAAAGTTCTATAGTAAACCTATCACAAATGTACTGTCAGTTGTACAAAACAATGTGCATGACAAAACTGCAAAGGATACATATATTACTTGTCTTGCACTTGTTGATGCTATATTGAGTAAATGCTGACTCGTTTATTTTTAGTGTATGGCTTCAGCATCATTTGAATTTGAATCCTGCAACAACAACAAAAAGCTGAACTTTAGATGGAAAGTTTACAAAAGTTTATTATTGCAATTATTTGCATTGCATTTGACAAAAAAACTATGCAGGTAAAACCTTATGATGCTGACTGGATGATTGGATTCAACCCAATAATAACTGAACCCATAAGCGTTGTTATGACTCCCCCAGTGACTAAAAATCAAATAATCACTTCTGCTGAAAAACCCTGCACACACTAGTGTAAAGGAACTTCAACCTCTGCCAGAGCATTACCAGAAAGCTGTCAACCCCATTCCTGGCATGGGACAGAATGACCCAGTACAGCACATAACATCCTGCTCAGACACAACACAGTCAATGATCCTTAAACATGCTTACCCTGGTTTCTGGGTGCAGGAGGACTGTCCATACAGCTAGGCAGGTAGGTTCCATTGGGAAACATCCTTGGTTGAGCTGCAGTCGGCTCTCCGAAGGCCCCAATTCGACAGGGGCCTGAGCCTGTAAACTGGCCTGAGAAGTGCACTGTGAAGGCCCCAAGTCCACAGTGAGGGTCCTCTATTGGGTCAGTGGTCCCCCAACCTGGTTCCTGCTTGATGAGGGAGTGGTGAGAGGGCAGGGAGTTGTAGGGAGAGCCAGGGTGGAGGTCCAGCAGTTGGGTCCACTGGCCGCCACCAACAGACATCCCACAGCCACCACCTGCTCCTGGTAAGGATGGCACAGGAGGTGCTGGAGGTAAGAGGGTCAGATCTCGAACTTCTGACCCCATCGACATGGCTCCACACGGTTCAGTCAACATTTGTGAAGGAGGTTTGAGACAGTCCAAAGAAGGAGTGACAGTATTCCAGCAGAAGGGACAGCTGGAAGATTAAAAAGTCACACAGTAATAAACTCCTGAAAGTTTAACAGAAGCACAACCTGAAGAAACAACAAGCATGGAGCAAACTCTCCTGCAGAAACAAACATCAGTGGTCACAATACACTATAGGAGCCATCTTTCCCGCCAGAAGTGAAAAAGAACTGAATAATGAAAATAAATGAAGTAGCGATGATGACCATAGTCTGGATGCCGAATATTAGGGCTCCCTGGGTAACTGCTGTGGGTTTGGAGTGAGAGTCAATGCCTTGTCCCTCTGTCTCTATAATGTCTGACTTGCCTTACTCTCCTGAAGGCTCAAATACTGCAAAACTCATTGGACAGGGGGAGGAGCAAAGGAGACTGAGAAGAAGATGACTCCCTTGCCTTGCCCCGGCAGCACAGACGGCACTTCTGAGTAGATTCTGACTAATGTCACATTTGCATGGGCGGGTGTTGCTCTTCATCCTTTGTCCAAGTTCAAGTGTTGTTCATATTGAGTGTTTATGTTAGCGTGTATGAATAAGTGTCTGCATGGAGGAGAGAGGTGTTTTTGTTTAACGTCTTTAAAAATGAACAACTGTGCTTTAAGAATGAAACAGCCACATGAGCATTACTTAGTAAGTAAAAGATTGGTTGGTTAACCCTTGTGCTACCCTGTGGAGAAGACACTGGCTCAAGACAATGGGCCAATCGGTCAATATGACCCGGCAAGGTAGCACTAGGGTTAAAGCCCTTATAATGCCGATTTCCATGTTTGCACACATTAAAATAATAATTGATTGTTTTTCATATTCAAAGTTTAACAAAACATAAAAAATAAAATTTAATTTCAAGAATAGCAGAACTGAAGTGTTTTATACACTATTGACCTGAGACTTCCTCTCAGTCGTTCATCATCATTCTTCCTCACTCTTCTGACTCATCAGTTTACTGAAACATACCACTCCACTCCACTTTCAAAATAAATTGTGGATGAGGCAACAACATAAACAAAAGACACCAGAAAAGCGAGACTCAGAAGATACCAAAACATCTCAGTTTTGGTAAGGTTATAGCTTCACTAATGTCTTAAATCTGATGTTTACATATCCAATGTTAGTTCTTTTTTTTTTTTCAATATATCAGAGGCATTTTTTTCTCAATAACATGTTTAAAAATAGTACTGGATTGAATCACAATTAATGAATATGTAGATTAATTAATTATGACTCAAAATGTAAAATGTTTAAGCAAGCCGAAAATGTGTTCCGAATTTACCCATTTTGGAAATAGTACTGTTTTGCTAAAAGCAACTTGCATAAACTGCACGGCCTTGGAGCAAAGCCACATCACACAAAAAGATAATTATTTATTAGTCGAGGAGAGGGGGAGCTGTGTGTGAGCGCTTAAGAGATAGAGGTTTTGACCTTAACTCAATGTGGAACTACACAGGAATGCAGTAACTTGGAATATGCCTATAAATTCAAGACAGCTGCTGTGGATCTCTTAACATTATAGTGTTTGTCAGATCAGCAGTCGGGTTCCTCCTTTCCTTAAAAGCTTGAAACAATGACAAAGTATTCAGTAGCTTTTTAAAAATATACTGTGCTAAATTCAGTGTAGCACATTTCACTGTTGGTATTACTGTAAAAGCCAATATAACAAGACTTAAAAAGTGATTACATATTAGATAACTACAGGTTATGAAATGATCAAAAACATCATATTGGAGATGGAGAAACACTATTGGCCATGGTCATCATGTTTATCAAGACATCGGTTATTACTTTGTTTTTGCTTATTACTTAATGAAAAATTGAAAAGAAAAGCCCTTTTATGACAGAAACATATTTAGCCTTTGCTTCACTTTACAGTCTATGTGGGCATTATGCTTAAAGTTCAGTACTCCAGCTCAAGCTGTTTAAATGACTTACTCTTTACCCCTGAACTAACTAAGACACCCACTGAACACCTTTACCATTTAGACCACAAATAATGATATTGTTTTACACTATCCACCTTTTAGTGATTTCATTCGTTTTATGATAAAATACACTAAATTTGAGATGGCATTAAAAATCCACTGTGAATGTAAGATGTGTGCTGTGAGGTGGAGAGTGTTAGCCAGATCCTGTCCTCACCATCTGGAATATTAGTTGGGAATTCCAGTGAACGGCAGTGACCCGTAATTCCACTTAAAATGAAATGGTTTGGTGGGTCGGGGGGAGGGACACTAGAAATGGGCAAAGAGAAGAAAAAACGACATAAATGCAGAGAGAGAGAAGTCAAAAGTCACTGTAAGAGTGATTAAACCAGCTGTCAAACTGCTGAGGCGACGTTAACAAAGGCTTTTGTTTTGCACAATGTCACTGATGTATCTTTCATTGCCCTCCTAATTCCAGCTGTGGGCACTTTCCTGTTATAAGTGTATTGATTACAGTGTGACTGGATAGTAAATATTCAGGATGCCTCTACTGCTGCAAAACCGTGTAGTTTCGACCAGCAGAGGCCGCAGCTTGATGAGAGGTCAAAGCCAAAACCCTACTTTGTATTCCGTGTTCATCTAACGCTTAATCTGTCATTTTGAGAATATCCCATGAACATTATATAAGGATCGGGCTATGCTCAAACAGAACTAGTTTGTACAACATGTTGTCAGCTATGAATTTCGGATTGTCAGTTTCAGAAAGTAACTGAAATTGTTGGACACTATTTGACCATTTGACAAGCACACTGGCAGGTTAACCTTTCTGGGACTACATTTTTCCCCGTTTTTGCAAAACAAGGAAATATATGACTTACAGTTTGAGCGTATCTGATGACATCCATTACAACGGTCAAAACCTTACAAATGCCTTTAAAAAGTAAACAGATTAATCTGGGTGGTTTGTGGTCACAGAGAAGATAAAATGTCTCTCTGACTTTACTCTATTCTGGGAAATAAACCAGTGCAAAGGCAGACCCGTACGCCTGAGGAACACCCACACATTCAAGAGGATGTCCACGTAGCTAACTTCAAAATAGCAGCAAAGAAAATTGATTTCTCCCAAAACAATTGGAAAAACCTTCTGTGGTCCACCCACTACAAACAAACACAACTTAAAATAATGTACTGCATGTACAAAAGGTTGTAGCACAATTAGAAGTATCTTGCCAAAAATCAGAGAGAGTGAAAGGAAATGCAGTGCCTCTGAGCCAAGGCAAATGCTGGCTGTGCCTTCCCCAGCGGAGTCTTTAGCGGGGATTCATCAAAGGTGACGGGGGCCGGGAGAAAACAACCCTTTCAGCTCCTATGACGGATGGCAGTCCCCAAACACACCCATTCTTCAGATCAATCTCTGGTTAACTCCGGGTTTAAAACAACACCACTGTGCTGAGGAAGGGAAATGGTCAATGCTGCCTATGACCCTTGACAAGAAATACACAAGTCTCAAACTTTCTACAGCATGATGAGTACGAGGGAATTTGAGATGGGTTTGTTTCAGGCAGAGAGACGTATGATAAACTACACAGATATGTGACCTGGCAGGGCACATGACAAAGAAATAACTTTTTTTTTTCATTTTAATAAACATCTGTTTTAATGTTACTACGTCTGAAGATTATTTTTTGAATTTTTTTGAATCAGGAGCACTGGTGATTTAATATGACATGATTTATTTACACATTTAAATATTAGCAATCAGTATTAAAATGGCTGTGATATGATCATCAAAACGGCCCGCAGGAGAGGACTGCCAAAGAGCTGCAGGTGTTATTTTGATGTGCTGACAGTGGCATAAAAAAAGGCCCAGTCCTTCACTTCTCTGTGTGGGCATGGAAACAAACTGATAAAAAGCCCAACAGCAGTGTGTTATAATGTTTCATCATTTCCCTCCTATCTGTCTATGGCCTCTAGGAAATGGTTACTATTTAAAACAAAACCCAGGCAGAACAATATTCCTCTCTCTTCCTTTGATTCTTTCTCAGAGCACTATTTGGAAGTTTTCGACTGCCAGGCTTCTGCTTTGAGATAACAAAATCTGACCACACTGGTCACTCGTGACTTTATACATGTAATGATACATTTGGAAACATTTATATTATACCCAAAAGGTATTTGTCTTGAAGACAATGTCAGACTGTGCTTTAAACAGCAAGTACATTGTTTCTTATCCCTATTACCCACATGAAAAACAACAATCCTCAGTTTTTAATTTTCTCTCATATCATCTCTGAGCGCTCTTCAAAGTCTTGCATATCAGGTTGGAGATAAGAAACCGAGAAGAAAGATCTGTGGGAAAGCAGGCATTTCCATGGTTCATGAGTCAGACACAACACTGGTCCAGTGATCTTTCACACACCCGTTCTCTTCTTCTTGTTGATGATCACTTTTCCCCTTTATCACCAAACCTAAGACCCCCCCCCCCCGTATTCATATACATTCAAAGCTGGATGTTACTGGATCAAATGCACAGGGAAATACTTTAAACAAAGGAACACAAACACAAACAGTCATTAAAGGAAAAGATATTTGAAAATATTTGATACTGTCAACAAATCCCATGAAAAGGTCCACAACCAACACGTGTGCTTATGTGTGGCATTCAACCCCAAGCCAAGATGAGGATGTAAGCTTTTGAAAACAAGTCATAAACACGTACATTTTATGCACAGTTTTTGGCAAACAGCAAGCAGAAGTAAATAGTGTGTTTGTTGGGGACTGTTTTCAGCAGTGGATTAAGACACGTTTGAACCGTTTTTGGACAACAATCGAGCTCTGTGGCACAGAGGAATAAGCTATAGCAGGTTTTGACTACACAGACAATACTTGTTGATAGGATCGATTCAGTGTTGGGTTTTGTTTTTTTAATGGGGTTAGCTGACAATGAGAAGAATTTAGAACTTTAATCATTTTGAGAGAGCACTATTATTGGACATTTTGTGTTTTCATCAATATCTTCTGTCTTTTGAATTGAACTTCTGTTGATTTCTTGTTTTGAATGTGCAGTTTATTAATTAAATAAAATGCACATGTCAGTGGTGTTTAAAGTGTCATGTTGAATTTTGCTGAACAACCTATGTCTCATCCCAGCAGGTGCCTGTGTGTCAGTATCAAGGCCAGCCGTTATCAGGTCTTTACAGTAAACCGCAGTCTCTTCATTGCTGTCACACCCTAGCAGCTGTGGCCGGGGCGTAAGCAGTCATCAGGAAACATTTCCGATATCTCTAGTGGTTGCTGTCTGTTGCCATACCCTTGATCCTCATTCTGAGGCTAGACGTTTACGGGATGACTGGGAGGTATGTGCGCTGTGCTGGGAAAAAATATTAAAATGACCACAATCATGTGACTATAGCCTCTGACACTTGACTTTAGGGAAATGCCGCTTAACTGCAACTTTCTCAATCCCAGGAATACAATTAATGTTTGTATTGAAATGCTATAGATTGCTGAAACTTATTTTTCTTGATTTGTAAAATAGTGATCATGCTAATACTTCTGTAGGCTTGTCATCATTTTGTAGATTAAAATATAACAATAATTAAAAATATATATATTTCAAGCACAATACAGCTTCTGTGAGAAAAGCTATTTACAAGCAATTCCATTCATTATTGAGAAACTTTTAATGGTTGTCTGTTCTCTGTCTTTAGCATCGTATTTATCAGCACTAATGAAATAGTCTAAACGGTATCTCAAAAGCGAAGGGTCACACAGTTTAATGTGCCTCTAATTAGTATTTCTGAGATGTGGCATGTATAGCTTCAAGTCAAATATTGCACCATGTATAAGAAATACTAATTAGATTCTTTGCTTGACTGTGCCTTTTAAACTCGTATTGCTCCTCCTAGCCTGTGAGTGTGTGTAATATAAACACACTGATGACAAGAGACCACTCCATCATTTAACAGAGCCCCGGTTCTTCTGCAGTGACTGGATCTATCCAGACAGGAACGTCAGGATTCCTGGAAGACTGTAGCTTTTTTCGGGTGCTGCCATTAGGTTGAAACAGAGCACACACATTCCACAAAGGGGAATTAATGACCTCAGATAGCTCAACACCAAAAATGCAAACTCGCTTTGATTGATTGCTGCAGTCTTTAGTGTGATATGAAGCTGGTCATTAAGTGATATGACGAGATAGCAGTGGTATTTTACATACCAAGCTTCTTTTTCTGGTCATTTTGGATCCCTATGTTATGGCCGATAAGAGGCAGATAAAGAAACAATACAATTGTACTTCAATAAATAAAATACATTGTAAGTTAATTTCAGTATATTCTGAGATGTGAAGCGGTGTACAGCAATTACAAGGACTGAACAGCTGTCACATTAAGTTATGTACAAGTTATGTACAAATTTGTGTACATAGCTTTGGCTAAGGGATAGGGCATTTATCTCTTTGCACATGGAATGAGCTTTGGTGTTGACTTATACACATATGACATAACACCAGCTAATGAACTTTTATGGCTATCCAGTAAGCAAACAATTGCATCCTAAGAAAAATATCTGGGTCTTTAATTTGCAAGTTGCTCCACTCGGCTCATTAAATATGTGTGTATGCCTTTTGGTGCTGGGCAGGCACAGTACAGAGGAGGTATCTGAGTGGTCGATGCAGCCTGATTCCAACATGTAAAATGTTGAAGAGTTATTTAGGGTTATGCAACTAGGGTTGCTACTATGCAAACTACATAATTAGCAATTCATCTGCCAATTATTTAATTGATTCATTACTTTATCAATTAGAAAGTAGCGAAAAATGCCCATTGCAAGTTCTCAATGCCCAAGGTGAAGCCATCAGACAAATTTTGTTGTCCAACCAACAGAAGATATCAGAAGATATTTAATTCACTATCACATAGAACAAAGAGAAGCACCAATTCCTCACAAATGGGAATTTGGAACTTGAGGAAAAAAATCTTTCTCAACAATTATTTTGCTTTACTAATTTATGAATCTACTAATCTTTTCAGCTGTAGGGTTATTGTTTTGATACTGAAAAATCTAGAGACAAAAGAGAGGGAAATGACAATTGTACAATGACATGTGTACAGCAGCAACGTTTTACAAATTCAGCACTGATCTTAGCATGTTAGCTGTTCTTACCTAGCTAGTATAAATAAGTGTTTATTGGCTCATTGGACAAATCTAAACATATGTGAGCTGAGATAATATAGTACAAGTCATAAACAGAAGATAAAAAACCTTTGCCGTGAAGCTTATTTCAACTGTTGGACGATAGCCTTGCATATTAAAACAGAAAAACTGAATTAAAAACCAGGGAGTATGTAAAGGGTTTAAAATATATCTCTGCAGTTTGGGATAATAAAGGTTAATAAAAAGGTCCCCATGGCATGTCTTGGACCATTGTGGACTCTGGACTGACCTCTGTTTAATACCTCGGCTTTGTTTGTTTATTTGTTTCTTGTATTTGTGTGTACGTGTGTGTGGGGAGGGTGGATCAGCTTATAAGTAATTAACAAGCAATTCGCTCCACCTAGGGAAGCAGGGAAGTTACTCATGCGATGCACCCTGACAAGGTCACTGGCTGATAGATGAGCCTGAGCAAGGGGATTTTTCAGAGATTGTGAAGGCAGGCAGAACTGTGGGAACCAGACAATTAGTCGGTGGAAGGTAGGCATCCATGTTGGATGATGACCATGAGACTAGCTTACATGGATACTCACAACTTGGCTGGCTGACAGGGAGAAAGCAGACACCTGGGCTCAACTAACTCTTAACACACAGCCATTTATCTTTGAGGAGGCTGAGCAGGCAATATTCCAGCCATTTAGAAAGAGCATGTGCTCTTTCCAATCAAACAAACATGGATGAGGTCAATATAGGCATACTGACAAAAAAAATATTTCAGACCTACACATAAACATAAATAGATATTATTTTTGCATTATCTGTTGTAGAATTCCGTTTTATTATACTTGTATAATTCCTATGTCTTCCTATATGTTCTGACAAATATATAAGTGGGTAAGTATAAGAGTGGGTAAGTGGGTATAAGAAAGTCGGTTCCCTACAGTTACAGCATTTACACATAAAACAAATGTTCGGTTTTCTATGGAAATAGATAAGAGTCTTTCACAACAAGGTTAAGAAAAAAAGATTTTAAAAAGTGATTTAACATAGAAAGTGGTAAAATTATTTTAATTATCTTTCTCTGTAATGATTTCACAACTGAGTTCACATGAACTTGACTTCATGAAGCGCCATGAACCAATACTATTCCACTGAATTCTGCACACATACACCAAGATAAAACACCTGTCATCAGTGCAAGGCGATGTCTGTTGCTAGATTACATAAAGATCTTGTGAAGACTACATTGCCAGGTTAGATTTAGAATGATATAAAACAGACTAAATTGCATGTACCAGGTACAGCCTTTTTGGAGCTAAAAGGTTTACTGTGGTTCAATGTCCAGGCTATTTTCAGGACATTCTGACATGAATATTATAAAGGCTATTAAGCATCATAACACATCGTGGCATTTTAAAGACCTTTTAAAGAAGACAAAAACAATGTCTCACATGCACCTGGAGGTTCAAAGCCTCCAAAACGCTAATTCTGGACTTGAAATACACCAGGCACTTGACAACAGCTGTTAATCAGATAATGAAAGCCTCAGAGTTACACAAGCACCCTTGTGGAGAATCGGCAATAAATTCCTAGTCATGACAGCATACAACGGCAGGAAGAGAGTGAGGGTGGGATTTGGTACCAGGCACTTGCTTTCCCAACAGAATGACGCACCACACTAGCACGATGGTGAAATTTCCCCTCAGCACACTATTTTAAGGTATATCCTGAAAACGCAACATAGATCAGTTCCCTAACAGTAACTGTTAAGAGAAATATGTGAGCAGCAGACATTCAAGGAATTATCAATCAGTCAATCAAAGTTTATTTTTGTAGCACCTTTCAAACAAAGCAAATGCAATTCAAAGTGCTTTACAAGTGACTGACAAAACAAAGAAAGTTAAAATGGATATTAGACTAATGCACACCAAAACAAACAGATAAGCATCAAAGATCACACGAGCAAATAATAGAATAGAATACTACACAAAATAAATATATAATAATAAGAAAATAGTAAAAATAGAATGAAATGATAATAAAATAGAAATAAAACAAATTGGAATAGAAAAAAATAATAGTGATGAGTAAAATACGCATAAATAGACTAAATTGATGTGGTTTTTAGTTTACGTTTAAAAAGCTCAATATTTTCTGTTCCAGCGGCTCGGAGCGTATCAGCTGAAGGCAGCGTAACCAAATGTTTTTGTTCTGCTTTGTGGGACAGCTAAAAGAGAAAAACAGGAGAGTCCGACGGGGCCTCCCTGGTTCATAAACCACAAACATTTCTGTGAGGTAGTCTGGTGCCAGATCATGTAGTGCCTTATAAACTAATACAAGAGTTTAAAAATAAATATAAAAAGTAACATAAAACCAGTGTAGAGTGCAATAAGTGCTCTTAGTCAGCACTCATCAGCAGAGTTCTGAATTAATTGTAGCTGATTGATTGCTGTGGGTAGACCAGAAAGGAGAGCATTACAATAGTCTTAGCTGCTAGTTATAAAAGTGTGCAAAAAGCCTCACTTTTGAAACACTTTGCACATGAGCCTTAATATTATAATTTGAGTCAAGAATTACTCCTAGGTTTCTTGCTTCTTGGCTTGGGTTGAGTTCTAGTGTATTTAGCTTGGAGGCCAGTTTCTGTCTCTGAGCCCTTGATCCAATAATCAGTACTTCTGTTTAATCCTGGTCAAACTGTAAAAGGTTCTGTGACAGCCAGGCCTTTATATATAAATAACAGATTAAAAGTGAGTCAATCGGCCCGGTGTCATGCCATGATGTGTCTTTATAGTCTGCATGCTGCAGTGGAGCTTTATGATGGAAAACACCTCAAATGTTAGTAACCTGACTACATAGTTTTAGGGTGAATTCCGGCTCCACTTACCCTCTTCACCTCACTCACCTCAATCACCAAGTGACCTGCCATAGTAACAATACACAGGATCCCACTTGCTACAGAGGCCCAGCATGCGCGCCCATAGGTCAGCGGGGGTATAGTGAAAGAGTGCTGCCCTCTGACACTGACAGTGTTTCCGGGTTGGAAAGCTCTGGGCCAGGCCTGCCATGGTGGTCCACACAGATGGACTGCAGCTCAATCAGATAACCCCTGGTATGGGGATCAGGTTCACCTCTGTAACTCTCATCCAAGACATCCAGGGTTAATCTCCCAGAGAGGAGACTGACATCTGGATAAGAGAGAATGAAAGATTAGAATATAGTGGTGAAGGTCTGGGTGACTAATCAAATTTAGGACCTTGCCTGAACTTTGAAGAAAGGGGGTGCGCAAGCTGAAGCTATGCAGCACTCACAGGGATTTTTTGTTACTTTTCTGGAAAGATATTCATTCAAATCCAGTAATTCATGTGCATAATAGAAGTACATATTTTATAAATTACGCATAGTCTTTGAAAGTAACAATGTAGGGGACTTATCACAATCAGTCATGAGACATCGTTCATGCTTCAACCGCGGTTTTTAGGTTACTGTGCCTTTAATAGCATGACCCGGAACAACTAGAGTTTCACCTGCACTGGTGCCTTTTCTTTTCCGCTCAGGTTTCAGTGTCGGTGGGAGCGTGGATTTCATCTAGGCTCACAAAATCACCTAAAATGAGCGTCCCTGCCTTTATTGATATTACAGAAGAAGACCAGGTACGACCCATGTCTTTAAAAACGAATCCAGCATTGTTCCGCCTGCGGATGAATGGAAAGGTTGAGGCTATCCAACCAGATAACTTAGCATGCTAGCTAGCTTACATGCTAACCGTTCTTAGTACGTGCTGGTTGTTAGCTAACTTACATGCTGACAGTGCGACATACCTGGAAGCACATTATGAGTAAATATATAATTGGCCTTGATGTCTAGATGGTTTGTATGTACATTAGTTGTTGCATCAGTGCTATTGCCGTTTTCAGCTCCATGTATTTACGACACGAATGTCTTGTAACGGTACTAGGATAGTCAAGAATGCTAACCGCTTAGCCAGCCATCTAAATAAACAAAGACGTATAAAATAACAAGCCACCCAAAGCATCCTGCTGGCTAGACAACTATAACTGATAACTTAATCTAGATGTTCTTTTATGTTACCATCCCCTATAACTAAATATTCTTGTGGTTCAAAACAAAAAGACATGACAGCATGTGTGTGTATAAACACATTATGCTAAACGATTTTATTTACACATTTACATTATCTACACACTGTTACAAATGTGTATTGTAGTTTTCTTTGTGCTGTTAGGATTGATTTAACCACTAATACTAATTGTCTTATTGTCTGACGTTACAGGCCTTGGAGCTGAGAGCCTACCTCAAGTCCAAAGGAGCTGATATATCAGAAGAGAACTCTGAAGGTGGACTTCATGTAGATCTGGCTCAGATCATCGAGGCATGTGATGTGTGCCTCAAGGACGATGATAAAGGTATGTGGTGATGAAAAACATCCCTGCGCCGTACCCACAGTCAGTTATTCATAAATTGGACAATAACAGTCAATAGACCTTTTTTGTAATTAGTTATTGACTTGCGTAGGTAAAGCACAGCTGTAATTAACCACATTTATGTCCCAGTGATCCAGCATTCACAATACCAAGACCGCACATCTATCTTACCTTAATGCAATGTAGTTGTTAGAGATATGAATTAATTAAACCTGTGCCACGAATAAAGCCTATCTGTGTTGAATGCAACTGAGTCTGGAGCTACTCCTGGGTGGATAACAACTTCTCATTGCTCATGGCCTCTCCCTCTGCAGATGTAGAGAGTGTGATGAACAGCATCGTCTCTCTCCTGCTGATCCTGGAGACGGAGAAGCAGGAGGCTCTCATTGAAAGCCTATGTGAGAAACTGGTGAAGTTCCGTGAAGGAGAGAGACCCTCCCTCAGGATGCAGCTGTGAGTGCTTTTACTTCTGTCCCCCTTAAATGTATTCACAGCAGTGCCTCTCTTTGTATTGTTTCCAAAGCTTTGATCAAGTATACATCTCTCATTCAGTGAAACTAAGTAGGCCATTGTTTTGATATTAGACATGTTTGAGACTGCTGGTCTTGCTTGCTCAAAATAAGGATACTGTTAAGAACATCAACAGGCAGGAAAGCGGCTATCTTCCTCTCAAAAGATATGGCGTGTGTTGAAAAAACATGGAACTGTTAATATTTAACTATCTCTTCCATGTTTTGATGTTACAGGCTGAGTAACCTGTTCCATGGCATGGATGAAAACACTCCAGTGAGGTACACCGTCTTCTGTGGCCTCATCAAAGTGGCGGCAACTTGTAACGCCATTGCCTTCATCCCCACTGACCTTGATCAGGTACATCTACTCACGTTGATTAACTGGAATAACTGACCATAAGCTCTGCCAGTCGGATATTGTGCATTTTTTTGCCTTGAGCTGGCAAAAAGAAAAAGTTGTGTGTCACATTTGTTTTCAAATCTCCACGGGCTGAACTTTTCTTCTCTGCAGTTGATTAACGATACATGTTTGTTCTGCTGATCAGGTTCGCAAGTGGATTGTTGACTGGAATCTGACCACAGAGAAGAAGCACACACTCTTGAGGCTGGTGTATGAAGCACTGGTTGACTGCAAAAAAAGGTAACTAGATATGGTCAGATGTGTAAAATTCATGTTTTGGTATACACAGAAGCTAAATAATGAATACACAATATTTAAGATATATATATATATATATATATATACACTACCGTTCAAAAGTTTGGGGTCACCCAAACAATTTTGTGTTTTCCATGAAAAGTCACACTTATTCACCACCATACGTTGTGAAATGAAT